>VMOF01000220.1:39380972-39444221 GCA_011764245.1 Trialeurodes vaporariorum | reverse complement strand
CGAAAGGGAAGAGACTGGCTCATTTCCGGTTTGAAAGAGTTGCGGTTCTCTTTAAGGAACAACGTCAATCTTTAATTTTGAACCACCCGTTTCGTCACCTATTACCGCCTTAGAGCAAAATCTCTCAAAATTAGTGTTGCAGCCACGTTTATACAATGCGTATTTTCTTGACTCGTTATTCATCGGAAAATGACCGAAAGAGCGAAATTCTCAAATTTGAAAGATCCTTTCCCCCTCAATTACTATCGTCAATATCCACCGATCAATTGTAAAACATTTATTTCTTCCTGAAATTTCTAGGCTGTAAAAAATGAGCCAAGATATTTAAAATAAAAACCAAAGGTCGAATTTCCCCGCGTTGATCAACGTTTTCTAAAACGCGCTTTTCGAGTAGGCAAACTTTCTTTTTTTCCCCCTCTCCAAAATTGAAACCTTCGTGGCAGTTTTAGCTCTTTAAATGGGGAATTCATCGAATGAATTCACCATAAAAACTGCAGTTTTCAGCTCCAAATAAGAGGACTTTCCGACTACACAGTCCTTGATTCGATGGCGATAAACGTGATTGAAATTTGGCAGCAGCTATTTTCCCCAATTTAAGGCTTTGTAAATGAATCGATTTTCGTGGAAGCAATTGCATCCAGAAAACTCGATTATTTTACACTAGTTTAAGTGAGATCAAAACCGCATTGTTGCCAAATTTCATGCTTCGCCACTGCCATATGCATGCAATTAAAACCAACCATCTTGGAAACGTCGCTTAATCCTCTATATACTTTCGTCTTCTTTTTTCCTCTCCGAAATGCAAACTTTCGTGGCAGTTAAAAAGTATTAAATCGGAGATCAGGAGATTCGTCGAATGAAGTTGGCCATAGATTACGTACGACTCGTCTTACTTAGCTCGGCCTCAATTTCTATGAAACAAACTTTAGAGTGAATTGCCACAAGTCTTGACCACAACTTGCATGAATTACAAACTAACTTTCACCGTGCGTACGCCGCCACCATATACCAGCGAGCGAACGCGTGATACCAAGCAAGGAGATTGCAGATTTATATCTATGGACTTATAGAACGTCTTTCCTCTTCTTTCTTCAGACTTAAAAATGAAATATTAAGTAATGGGCAAAATGCGCTTAAAAATGAAATATTATGATTGAGAAGGGGGGGGGGGGGGAATAATTAAAAAATTAAACATTAATTATTCATCTCGCCTGAGTTACAAGAATGTCTTACTTATAAATTTTCATTTCGTAACGATTTTTCTCTGTGTTTAACCAACTGTCATTTCCTCGGTGGTTAATACACAGCGGAAAACAGCAGCTTCAAGGGCATCATCGTTCTTTTCGCTTAAAAAAAAAAAAAATTAAAATTAAAAATGTAAGATTTGATTTTAAAAACCGCTTTTAACTTCAGTACAACAGACAAACTAAACAAAAGTGACAGCAAACCCATTGGACACCCCCCCCCAAAGGTTTATAATAATAATGAGGGAGTTGGTACTTACTACTAACGTAAAAAAATAATACACAATAACCAACAATAATTCATTTCTTACAACACGAGATTTCCATGGTCTGCCACTGGCCCACTAAGGCCCGATCAAGTTGAAACTTGGTTCAACCGATGAGCAACAATCAACTTCAAGTGAAGCTTGAGCCACACTAGAGCTTGACTTGAGGGTCATGGATGCCATTATTTTGGTGAGCAACGAGTGAGGTCATGCTAGTTCAAGTCAAGTCCGACTTTTCGCCAACTTGATCGGGCCCCTGAAGATAGCGACTGCTAAAATGCTGACCCAAGTTAAGAACTCGTATGCCTCCAAATATGGGGTTATAAATTATAAAATAGCCGGTTTTAATAGAAGTAACATTTTTAAATAGAGTACCAAACCCTTGAATTATCTACAACTTTATTACCGCTTTGGAACCTGAAAAATAAAGGGTAAATATAAATATATTTTCAGCCTTGTTTACGGAGTGACCGGAACGTTCATCAATCTTCGAGAATTCTATTTTACATGCGAGCATTTCTCGACTTGATTCGAAGTGCAGAAGAAGAGCGCCTTCATTGGCGCGGTTATGCAAATACAATGCGACGCTAAGGCGAGGCGTTGCGTTGCGTTGCGTTGTGTTGTGTTGGATTTGTTGAGATTAAACTATACCTCATGACTCGAGCTCGCTCACTCATTCTAATAAATGAAGTGATCGACGTAACTATACCATGGTCCTCATTCCTCACTTGTCTTAAAGCTCCAGGATTGAAAGAAAAGGTCAGCCTCAATGTCACGAAAGTCTGATCCGTAAGAGATTTGCTGATTTTTAACATGCAGTAAGTACTGCATGTTTTTGTTATGGTTTCGTATCGATTTTGGCCATAAACTTCCTGCATAATAATCGACAATTTTCGGCTTGGTCGCAAACGTGCGTTGTCAGATTTCCGCACGTAATGATCGCGTCTCGTTTTACGGTGGATTCCCTTCGTTCGATATATTGCGGAGCGGCAACGCCAAATGTCTCCCTATCCTTTAAGCAGTCACTAAACGAATCGCGCGCCATATCGAATCCGCGATATTCTTCGGTCCGCCGCACAATGGACAGAAATCAAATCTTTGGCGGTCCAAATTCGATCCTTTCAAAGTTGGAAAATTAGTATTTTAGCTGGGTACTATGGTTGATTTCAAGGGGTTTATTTGGCTCCGTTTTTTATTCCTGGCTTGTCCCATACTTATCGGAGAATATCATTTGATGGATCGACAATTCTAGTGATATCTCATGTCTTTGTATTTTTGACCACTTAGGACTCGATTTGGATCCATCGTGCGCCGATTGAAATGTTGGAATGTTTGAGTGAGGTTTTGACTGAGAATTGACCCGAAGTTTTTCATAAGGATTGTCTCCGTTATGAATAAATTTGGTAGTTTCATTATTTTGTCTGTGATTACTAACGAGCTATATCTAGTTCGGAAACTCAGGTAAACATGCGTAACCGCCTCGGAGATTTTAAGGTTAGAGATGTGTGTTGTGAAAACAAACCGAAGGTTCCCCGCAATGTATTTTCGCGTGTTTTCGAATTCTATCAGAGACTTTAAAATTAGAATTTCTTTATGAACTGTGCGTGTTTTCTGTCAATCAAAGCCGTAACTTCAGTTTTTACGAATTGAAACACTCAAGTTCTTCATAGCTTTCATTTAATTGGTCAGATTCTACAGTGTGTGTGTGTTATTGCCTCGTAATGCCGTAACTCATCGCCTTTCTTGGCATTTCGACGAGTGAAAGTGGTATGTTTGTGGTGGTTTATTCAAAAATTTTGTAGTTTGACCTCTCTCAGCACTCTCTCTTCCTGAGACAGATTTTCTCATGTTCATCTCTTCAGTTGAGTGATCTGAAGTAGATAACTTCGTTAACCTAGCAGTGGTCTAGAGAAGTTAGGTACGGAAAGGGAAAAAAAGCAAAGGGTGGACCTTTACATTTCAGACCAATTGTACCTATGCCTGCATGACAGTCATGGAGAGCAGAATTATTTAATTGTCAACACCAACACCAAGTTGTGTGATGCATTCATCCAATGATAAATGGTGTCGACTGAAATACTGGGCTGCGAGGTCGATCGGAGAGCATCCATTTCACTCGACTCATCTCTTTTGCCCAAGTTGATTGAGCCACTCGTGAAGTGAATTTTACTACGAGGTTTGGTTGGAGTTTGGTAAGAACTTTTTTAAGTATTTATTTACCTAAGTACAACTGTCCGACAAGATGAGAAAGTTACAATCACATTGTTCTACAATGGAATGTCAGGTGAATATAGCCTGAGGGCTGTTCCACTTAAGAAGTCGACAATTGAATCGTAACTAATTAGACCTAAGGATTCATGATTTACTCATGAGTTTTTAGTAATACCTACCAAATATTTATTTAGAACTAAAGCATTTTAACTATCAGGCTTAGACAAGTGGCAGGGCTTGCTTTTGCATTGCATCGCACCAGCACACATCCGTGAGTGGTTGTTTAGCACAGAGTTTTGACTAATTGATAATCACCTGCTCAAGAATGCGCTTTGATGCAATGCAGAAGCAGGTACCACTACTTGTTAGAACCTGATACTCAAAATGCTTCTGCTGTGGTACATTCATATCTAAATTATGATAACTTACGGTTTAAACAATGTTAAAGTTGAAATCCGCTCATGAATGCAGATTCTTCACATGAAAAGCAGCCATTGATTGAGGAGATGAGCGGAGGAGATTATTTAGTATAGCAGGACCATTTTGAGTATCGAGTCCTGTCAAGAAGCGGTGCCTGCTTCTGAACTGCATCAGAGCGCATGGGAGAGCAGTTGGTTTGCGCAGAGTTTCAACTCGTTACTAATCAAGCGCTCATCAATGCGCTTTGATGCGGTTTGGAAACAGGCACCATTGTTTGTCAGAACCCTATACTCAAAATGGTCCCCCTCTAATAGAATGGTTACAGTGACTCATCTTTCATTGAAACTGCTTAAGATGATTCGACATGTTTTACTTGCAAACGGATAGTTTTGCGAGGATGAAAAAAAGCTTCATTATGAAGCTATCTGAAGCTACGCTGAAAAAGTGCAAGAAGTGTGTTCGACACTGAACAGCACAGTTTATGATGCCAGGCTTTGGCTCTGGGCATGAGGGAAAATGGTCATAACCTTGTCAATAATCTTACAAAGTCTGAAGAGAGAAACCTAGAAGCCAAGTACAAATGATAGTGTTAATTTGGACACATTAGATCTAATCGGGGAAAGCCAACTCGATTTGTCTAATTCTACTCGATGTAACCTAAGTCGAAACAAATCTTGACCTGGACCAATCAAATCAGCTTTTCCAAAATGTGAGTAAATCATGAATCCTTGGGTCCAATCGGTTGCGATAAAATTGTCGACTACTTTAGCGGCATATCCACCTAAGATTCTTAAGTAGGATAAAGTAACTTTCCCCTCTTGTTTGGAAGCAGTCGATAAATAAGTGGTTACGAAGTTATGACTGAACTTCACTCGAATCTCATGCTAACATTCACTCAAGTGGCTCAATTGACTAGGATGAATCGAATTGACTTGGGCAAAATAGATGAGTGGAGCAAGATGGATGCTCTCCGATCAACCTTACAGCAAAATTTTAGTATGGCACCGTTTTACAGCCTTCTTGTCCACACCTATATCCTTGGTAAAAGAACATAACATTATAATGAATTGGTACCCCGTTTCGTGCATCGCACGACCTGGTGTTGTCTTCACTTTTAAAGAAAGTTAGGTTGGTTTTTTTTCATAACAAGGTGTCTGTGAATTACTGTATTTTGGTCACTTCAGAGTTCTACGGAGTACCTAACCGTAAACCTGATACTGGTAATTCTAAGTCAGTGTTGTGATTGATTTCTTGCACCATTATTGCCATAATGATGACAGTAGTTTCTTATTTCTGCTAAGTGGGTACTTTAGTCTTTCAATTCAACTATAAACGCTCTCTTATTGAAGAATACTCTTAATTTCTCAATGAAATGAAAGTCTTCCGTTCGGTCCGTGCAAACTTCAGAACCACGAATGAGTCAGTCATCCTGTTATTTGCTTCTTCATGTCCAAACTGACTGAAGTTCAACTTTGAAATCAGATTTGCTGCAAATTTTAATTTCAAATACATTATTATAATTTGCTAAAGTCAGTTCAAAGTACAATCAACGATGGAACTCAACAACCAGTCAACGCGCAGATTAACTTGAATCACAGGTAGGTGTGACCTCAGGTGTAGATTTTGTGGTTGAATTTTATTTTCTCCTAGTCTCTGATTTTTGATGCACTTCTGTACCAACTTTACTCACACCAGTAAAATGGTAAATAGAGGAACCTAAAGACAAGTTCAAGCTTTATCCGAGATTACCTGGGATCTGAACGTTAAATGTTAAGGCAAATTACACTAACAGTCACAGTTCTCATGAAGTAAAGCACCTCACGAAGAGTACAAAATTCTGTACAGTTCAAGTTTGTTTGAAAAAAAATTACTTTTTTATTCAAAATAAATTTCAATTTAAAGGAGTAAATTGCAATTTATTTAATTAAAACTGCACTTTATTCAAACAAAATTGCAATTTATTCAAAATAAATTGCTATTTATTCAAATAAAATATAAGAAAATGTCAACCTAACTAAGATTTATCTGAGATTTACTCGAGTAAAATTTCTTGGAAATATCAATAACATTTCAAATAAAATTGCCATTTTATTTGAACAAAATAGGAGTCGATGCTACTAGGGCTTGGTCGCTCTTATATCAGATGATTTGCAAGTTGAATCAGAGCTACCATGTCTTTCGGTTGTATGCGGCTATTCAGACGAAAGTGTTTACAGGAGAAGTATCAAATATTTTGAAGGAGCTTCATACGGAAGATCTGTTACCAGGAGAAGTATCAAATTATTGAAGGCGCTTTATCCGAAAAATAGAAAATGTGATCAGGAGAAGTATCAAATTATTTGAAGGAGCTCTGAAGCCACCTAATCGAGGAAACTTAAGACTTGGTCGCTCTGATATCACATGACTTGCAAGTTGAATCAGAACGACACGTCCTCCGGGTGTAGGGAAATAAATATAGGAAGATATTTGAAAGTAAAGTTTTTACGAGCAAATTTTCATGAAGAAGTGTTTGGGGCAGGTGAAGTAAAATGGAGCTGGTTTGGGGGAAAGATTTTGGATCTTGGCCGCAATCACTTGAGGTTTAGCTGAAAGTTTTGGTGAAATAATTTGTGACATGAAATTAATAGAAATTAAAGAAAATGAACAAAAGCACTTGCTCTCAGAGGTTTCACATAGAAAATAAATTCTCACTCCACCACTCTCTCTAACTCTGCATACCCATTGAAATTATACAGAACATAATGCAGCGATGATAACTATATAGATAAGAGGAACCAGCACACTGCACAGAGTTTTAAGAGAAAAACCAAATGAAAGAGAACTTTCAATATAGACACTCACAAATGACGAAATAAGAGACAGTGGCCTAGAGTTCAAGATGAGAGGAACCATACCACCAGGCATTTTTCTCGAGAACGGCTGATCGAAATGTTTTGAATCAAAAAAATCGGTTACGGAATGGACACAAAATTTTTCATTTTTGATATTTTCAAAAGCCCTCATCAGCTCCTCGTTCATATTAGGAGAAGCTCACACACTTTTATCAAGTTTTTTGCAAAAAAGCATCTTCTGAAAGTACGAAAAAAGTTCATATCCTCATAGCAGAGGCAATTGCCAACATTTTTGCTCCCATAGACATTTACCAAAACACCCAGATTTTTTTTTAGCTATAGGGACTTGGAAGATTTTTGAATCAGCCCTTTTGCTTATCCAGTTGAGAATTTCTCACAAATCTTGACAGATTCTGAAAAAATATATCGAAACCTTCTGATCGCTGTGCAACATGTTACCTTGAGGAGAAAAAATAAGGTGTATTTTTTCGAATCAAAAATTTTGGGACTTCAATGGCAGAATCGGATCGATTCCATGGTCTGAGACATGGACTGCCCAAAATTTTAATTTAACGAAATACACCTAATTTTTTCACTTTAAGGTACCAAACTAGTTCACATCAATCAAAA
Source organism: Trialeurodes vaporariorum (assembly GCA_011764245.1). Lineage (NCBI taxonomy): Eukaryota > Metazoa > Arthropoda > Insecta > Hemiptera > Aleyrodidae > Trialeurodes > Trialeurodes vaporariorum. The sequence continues at coordinate 39,436,619 of VMOF01000220.1, read as the reverse complement.
TGGTTCCAACCATTTGATCAGAAGCTGTTATGTATTTGAAGAATTCTCAACAGGGTGGCCACAAAAGCCAATTCAAATTTTTTCCAAAAATCCGCCCTAACTCAAAAAATTGAGGTTTTTTGGTAAATGTCCTTGAGAGCAAAAATGCAGGAAATTGCCTGAACTTTAAGGACACGAGCTTTTCTCATAACTTTAAAAGAGCTTTTTTGAAAAAAAACTTGAGATATAGATGTGATTGAGCCTCCCCTTTCAAATATGCCCCAAAGGGCTAAGTATTGGAAGCTATCGATAATATGATAAATGAAAAATTTAGGGTTCATTCCCTATGCGACTTCCATGTTTCAAAACATTTCAATCAGCCATTCTCAAGAAAAATGCCTGGTACAGTGCTCTGGATCACCATGTATACAGGGTGTCAATTAAAAAAGGAGCCAGACCGAATATCTCGAGAACGGCTCCGAAAAACGCTGAAACACGTGTTAAATTATTTTGAGCAGGACATCTTTTTAGGGGGACGCCGATTTGGGGTCTCTCTCTGGGGGGTCCCCAAGGGGGCTACCACCTCCCTAAATCCAATACTTCAATGGGGCCCCCAATTTTTTTATTTAATAATCAAAAATAGGGAAAAATTTTAAGACTTTTGGTACAAGTTAAACGTCGACATCGTTTTTCGTTTTCGATTATATCGAAGGTCCAAGTTCGATTTGGGCCCATTTTCAAGAGGCATTACTTACTCCTCTTTGAAGAGTCGGAATTCACAAATCAAGTACACAAAAATACTCTGAAAAGCAAGCCCTTTTCAGAAAAAAATTCAATTATAACAAACATTTATTCAAATTTTGGTTTTGAAGCTCAAAAAACTTTTAGACATTTTTGGGCCCCAAGGAGGGCCATCTGAAAAATTCCGAATCACGACCCCTATTGAGTGATACATCAATCGAAAAGACGTAACAAACTGAGCATTTCGGCGCAAACCGGGGGTGGATATCGTTTTTACATTTGAGATATCGAATGTCAATTTACAGATTGCGATATCTCGATTGTGAAAAACGATATCGAACTCCGGTTTGCACCGAATTGCTCAGTTTGTTGCGCCTTTTCTATTTATGTATCAATCAATAGGGGTTGTACCTCGGAATTTTTCAGATGGCCCTCCTTGGGGGCCAAAACGTCTAAAAGTTTTGGGAGCTTCAAAACCAAAATTTGACTAAATGTTTGTCATAATTAAATTTTTTTCTGAAAAGGGCTTACTTATTAGAGTATTTTGTGTCCTTGATTTTTAAATTCCGACTCTTCAAAGAGGAGTAATGATTTTTTGAAAATTAGTCCAAATCGAACTTTGACCTTCGATGTATCAAAAACGAAAACCGACATTGAACTTCGATTCGCACCAAAAGTCTGATAATTTCACCCTCTTTTCGATTAATAAATAAAATATGGGGGTCCCCGTTTGAAGTATTGAATTTAGGGACGTGGTATCCGCCCTGCGGGCCCCCTGGAGATGGCCCCGAAATCGGAAACCCCCTATAAAGATGTCCCCCTCAAGCATTTGAACACGTGTTTCAGTGTTTTTCAAAATCCGGAGCCGTTCTCGAGATATTTGGCCTAGCTCCTTTTTTAATTGACACCCTATATGCTATGAAACTTAATGAAAAGCGGTATTACAAGAATAACAACGCAGTCAAAGCAGCTTACACTGATTGACTGCATGTTATCTTTGTATCGCTAGACTGCGATACAAAATCTGCTGGTTTTCTTTTTTTTTTCTTTTTTTTTCTTTTTTTTTTCTTTTTTTTTTCTCATAGATACTGACGACCTCAAGCTATAACCCTTTCGATGTTTTCTTGTCGATCGATCGAACTGTAGAATATATTTGAAGATTCTTTATAGGCGATGGTGGCTCTCGGATTGCGATGTATTGATCTTTCCTCCATTTGAATCCATGGAAAATAATTAATCTTCTGGAGGCTCAATCTATACTTTCGGTCTATTCAAATGGGATAGTGTGATGATCGTCGATTGTGTACTCATGGCCCTTTTCAATGAGCCAAACCAATTCAACCCTTTGAATTTGTGAAAAATGATCGATATTTTTGGGTTGATTCAACTGGGAGAAAGTGATATTCATCGATTGTCCAACACCCGCTATGCTGCTTACATTAGAGGGCATTCAAAAGGCAGGGATGCAAAGTTTTCCAAAACTTCGGAATTTTCACGCAATCCGCGACTTTTTACTCAGCACAGAATTTTTGAAAAATTTCTTCCCAAAAATTTGAAAGTTGTGACTTTTTCTTTTTTGCTTTTTTCAACAAAATACCGTATGTATGCAAAATCACCGATAGTTTCGAAATTTCAAAGCCATTTTCCCGGGGAAATCTTACTGCCATGAAAAAAAGGGGGAATTTCCTTAAAGTCCCAAAAATATACTCTCACTTTCACGCGATCCGCGGATCGCTAGATTCGGCAAATGTTACATACCTGTCGAGATGTAAGCATACCCTCACTGAACATTTCAAGTATGTTTCCACCGGGCGCAAAGCATACGGTATGCACTAACTTCCTAGGTATCCTAATTTTACCGTGAAATTCTGCATCGTTGCATTTGGCTCTTGGATGCGATGAGATTCCATCGAAGTCAGATCGTGTTTGCTGTGCCATGTTTAGATCCGTTTCGCCATTCATCGATTATCGTCTTTGCAAGGAAGCTGTACGGCGATTGAAATCGTTTCTCTGCGACGTAAACTAACTTGACAACAAGAAAGTATCCTGCTCTTGCGATCATCGCACTATGGTCTGAGATCGTTGAAAATTGGCCAATAATCAGGAAAAAATTGCTCGTCAATTTCTCATTGATTCACTTTAGAGACCAATTCTAAAAACAGAGAACGCTTTAAACAAGTAATTTAAACTCATAGAAATATTACAGGAAAGTTTAAAATTAGGTTATAAATGTCGGAAACGATGATTTTTTGAGATGATTCTTTTCCCTCACTGATTTTTGGCCCTTTTTTTCGATCTCACGCCATAGTGCGCCGTAACGAGACAAGAGGAAATCGTAATCGCGCCTGGGATGGTCGAATAATCGGAATCTTGAATCCAGCTATTGATCAGGCGAGTTAAATCGATTGCGAGCAATTCGTCGATTCAGCCGTAAATTGATTCGCCGGAATAGAGTCAATTCCAAAAGAATGCGCGTGCTGTTTTTAATTTTATGTGTCCCCCCTTGCCTTTTTATATTTCCCTCCTCCCCCACTTCCTTCTTTCTCTTTCTCGTTAATTTAATTAAATTTGGAATGAACACCGAACACAGAGCAGCGCGGAACCTGTCTACGACTAAAACCTGTCTATTCGGGTGCGGGGGGACGCGGGGCTAATAATTTTTGTTTCCATGGAAACAATCAACGCACGCTGTTGCATTTGCGATGCATGCGATTCCTTCCTCTGTTTTTTTTTTTTTAAGTTCTCCCTTGATTAGTTCTTAGAGTTCTATCCCGCGTTGATGTCGTCGCGATTTGCAAACAACGAGTTGTTGATTGTTGCGACTGGTGCTCAATCAGGATATTGGGGGACCGGTTATTTATGTAGCGCCGCCGCCGCCGCGCGTCAACATTCAACTTGACACCGGCGCGGTCGGTGTCGTGATCACCGCCGCACCACCGCCCCCGCTCGCCGGTAGTAGTTTCACCTTCAATCCGAGCGCGCAAATTGGATTATCCCTCTCTCTCTCTCTCTCTCTCTCTCTCTCTCTCTCTCTCTCTCTCCTTCTTTCAGCTTTTTTCTGCGTTTCAGCATCTTCCTCCGCACCCTCTCCTCTCTCCCGTCTTGTCGCCTTCCTTATGAGCTTCATCGCAGCCCAGTGACCATTGATAATGAGTGCGCCGCTATAGGCCTTTAGACGCTTCAGGCTATCAGTTGCGCCTTCGTTGGGTGCTCATTTGTTCTCTCTCTCTCTCTCTCTCTCTCTCTCTCTCTCCCCCCCTCTCTCTCTCTCTCTCTCTCTCCCCCCCCCCCCATGCATTTTCGGCTAGAATTCTTTTGAGATTTGGCGTAATTCAGGTATCTTTAATTGGAGTTTTAGCTTTTTTAACCGATCTAATGTGGCATGAATAATAGAATGGCCTGAGTATAGTAGATATAAATAAAGGTTCAGAACTCTTAAGGATCAGCGCTCTCAAACTGAACTGAAAAAAACCACTGTGAGACCACTGTGCGAGCCGCGTGGAAACGTGTTTATACATATGGTAGTCTGGTAGATGTAGTTTGAGGGCTCAGTTGTACATCTCATAGTGATCTCACGGTGGGTCAGTTTGTGAGCGCTAATCCTGATGAGGGCTGAACCTTAATTTATATCTACTTTCTATGCCTGATTTTTTTGCTGAAATGGTTGGAAATTCGGTTAAAAATACCAGAAGTCTTGTGATTAATGCCAGAACTTTTTTATGGAACTATTTATCAGATTTCTGGTCATGTTTGGAGAAATTTTCTCTGAGTGCGGTTTTTCTCGCGCCACCACCGCACTGCGGTCGCCTAGTTTACGATGTAGCGTCGGAACAAATTAGAATACCGGTGTTTTACGCTTAATTCGGGTCTTGGTGAAATTTCATCGTAAGCACTTATGTATATCCACTCCGAGCATATGGAGCTAAATCGTGGTAAATTAATCGACATTTTCTTCTCCTCATCACCTACACTCAATATAAATGCCCCCCTCCTTCCCTGCACACTCGCACTTGTATATAGTTACATTAAAAAAAAATTTTGTTGCACGCCCGGGACAGGACAGTCGCAGTCGGGGTTACATGGAACTGAACATTTTTTCTCGCATAATCGTTATTATGTAACTTGCCTTTGCCATCACTTCGCGGTATCGGCGTTCGATGGAAAATCGTCGAGTAAATATAAATAATGTTCGGTTTACGGTGTACTATCGCGCACATTGAAACTGACGCAGGAGCTGGGTATGGAATCAAGTATATACGCTCTTAAGAAAAGCATATAAGTGCATCACGGGTTGCCTAAAATCTCGTAAGTCGCAATCTCAATGGTTGCCTTTTTTTGCTGTAAGCTATGTAAGGGTTGATTCAGGTGTAAAAACCTCCTTGAATACCGATGTTTGCACTAAAAACTCACAAAATCCATTCCTAATCCCATGAAATGCTTTTAAATGCGCGAGCGCCTAATGGCGGCGTAGAGCACTAATAATGGGAAATCCCCATCTAATAATGCTGCAACTCTATCAAGAAGTGACCAACTAAGATGAGACTTTCTTTTGACACCGGTGTAACCGCAGGTGTCACAGTACCATTAATCGGGTGATGAATTACTTTGTGAATCCTCCTCGTCCAGCATATAGAAAGTGGCGACATTAAATTAGGAATCTCTCGTTTTTTTAGTGCCCAAAGCCGCCATTACGCTCGCGCATTTAAAGCATTCTATGAGCTTAGGAGTGAAATTCATGAGTTTTTAGCAATGGCATCGTTAATTTTGCAGGTTTTTGCATCTGAATTGACCCTTAAATCTCTTACAGCAAAAGTGTGCTACTGCCCCATCATGCGTGCGATAGTACTCATACGAAAGTTTTATATTTTCTTGCGGTGTCGTGCGTCGCCTTAGCCGAGCAATATATTATCTATCCATGTGGTGATGATGGTGAGCGTGACTCTATAGCTTCGGACTCTTGAAATTTGAAAGGCTGGGGGTGTGCCAGTGGGGGTCTGCGGGGTGGGGTGGGGGACACTTCAGCAGGGATCAAGTCTCAGGGTTGCATAAACTATGAGTTTGAATAACAACGGTCACTACAGATGGAAACACGAACATTGAAATAACTGCACTGAATTGTGATTTGAATGAATAAACGATCTTGATCAATTAATGTGTGCATTGTCGTTGGATTTCGATAGTGATGACGTCACACCATTACTGATTACAGGCCTTGATTGGTTCATTAAAACTCAAACCTATTCTATCCCTCTCACTCTCGCGTGATCTACATATAAGTCCTTAATCCGTCTCTCCTCTGCGGGCCGATCATTTTAACCGATCGTTAAAGACTGTGTATGGGTGATACTATTGGTCCAAAATTGTAAAACTTGGATGTACCTATGGTAATCATCAATAAAGGGTCCGTTATTTGAAAGCTGTTCATTGAATGGCTTTAAAAAACGGGCACTTTAACGATGGTTACCATAGCAACAGCTAATTTTTACAATTTTGGACCAATAGCATCACTCATTGACAGTCTTAACGATCGGCTTGTCGATGAAATGAATGATCGGCCCCCTGGTAAAATTTGTATTCGTGCAATTCAGCGTGAGAAAGCTTGTACAAGAAATTATAAGGAGAATGGACGGAAAGTGTCTCAGTTAGTCAGTTACAAGTTTGAGGAAGAGAAAGAGTTTCAGCGTATTATCGAATACGCGAGAATGAGAGAGACAGAAGCTGGATGTTATGACCTAAACAAGTGAAGGAGGATAGGTGTCCCCAGCGAGTTTCTAAAATTACCAATCAAACGTCACTTGATTCATTCTAAAAATAAGACTAAACTGGTTTCGGCCCTTTGCTGCGTGGTACCCTGAAGGCCATATTTTTATTTAATCCTTTTTGAAGACTTATTTCGAAAAGTATATACTTCCGTGTATTCACCCCTCAGGCACATAGAGCTTATCTTATATACTGATAAGAAAATCGTCAATAATATGATACAGAAAATTACCACACACCTCTACGTGGCTTTATTTGTTTAATTTTTAGTCATTTTTCGCCAATGCAACAGTAGATATTAAGATTAAGGTTCAGTCATCATCAGGATTAGCGCTCACAAACTGATCCACCGTGAGATCACTATGAGATGTAGAACTGAACCCTAAAACTACATCTACGAGATTGATTAGTGAAGTTCGTGAGCGCTAATCCTGATGAGTTCTGAACCTTAAATTACATGTATATCTTTAAAGCTATGTCCCTTAAAATGTCACCACTCTCTGAAAAATCTAGTAATTGATTTTCAATTTCGAGGACGTATACTTCAAAGTAGGTATGCGATATTGATTGAGATGTTTGGTGGCAACAGCAGCACTTTAGCATTTTGTGCCTATTTTCTGGCAAAGTCCACAAGGTTCAGGTTGTCATTCTAATTGCGTGTATTCTGCATGAAAATGCGGCATTTGCGTGACTTTATTTTTGTCGCAGTTGACATTGCATTATTCAGTCTAAAATGTTATCAAACCTCTGTTTTACGATTATGTAATCTGTTCTCTGCACGTTTAAGTACCTTTGCAAAGTTGCTTTCTTTTCTTTTTCTGATTTGTTGCTTTTTTTGTCTGTTTGCAGTATCTGGCGAGTGGGTGGGGAGGTGCCTACAGCTATCGGTGTCAACCTGTGGATTATTCAAATAGTCCCATGGCACTAAGGGTAAGAACAGTTTTCATGTTTGATTAAATCAATGATTTTTTTTGTTTATTTTTCTATATCAATCGCTTTTTTTTTTTTTTTTTTTTTTTTTTTTTTTTTTTTTTTTTATAAACCTATGTGTACCATTTTGAGATGAATACTCATGGACAATGGAAAGTATTTATTTCGGATTTATTCAATGCCCAATTAATTGATTGTATCTCTTTACTTTCACTTTGGTAATCTTCCAAAGTCGAACCACCGGTTCAAAGTAAGACAACGATTTGTCGCAATACATGAAAAAAGTAAAAGCATTTCGTGTGTCTCTGTCATCGGTCCCCCCCCTCCTCCTCCTCTGGATTTCATATGCTCTTACAAGATTTGACAGTACATTCTCAAAAGGAAAAAGTTTCCATTCTCTCTGATTTTTTTCAATTGAATCGGCGACTTAGAAAGAATTTTTGTGATCAAAATGAAGTTTTCGGAAAAAATAGAAACACTGCATGTTGCGTAAGTCTTTCGTGCGAATCACGAAAGCCTTGAATAAATATTGATGCACGCATTTGTTTAAACAAATGCAATTATTGAAAAAAAAATTTGAATACTCATTTTTGTGTGCATTTATTTCCAGTATTTCTCGTCCATCACGTATTGATTTGTATTACTCGCAGGCCCGTTTCCGAAACAAAGCCATTCAATTATTTCTCATTTTTTAATGCTGGGTGTTGCCGTTGCTGTTAAACGCACTCTATGCGATGGGTTTATGGAACGAACTATAGCCGGCTCCGTGAGATAGCAACCATCATGCACCCTTGTGTGAATTCAGGAATTTGTCTTTCTCGATCTCTCTGCGTCTGTTTTAACTTAAGGTGTTCGAAAAGGATAGCAGAGGCGGTCATCACGTGACTTTAGTCCCTATCTCCGTCCTTTTCTAACGATCGCGTTCAAATGGGAGGAGAGAGAGACAGGAAAATTCCTGTATCCGCCCATGCATGCACATTGCGCCTTTGTAGTTTTTTATGGGGAGCGAAATTATGATCGGAAATTTCGCGTTCCATTATTTTGCGGTGACCTCGAGCTTTAATGTCAAAGTTCCCCGTTCATTCAACTCTTATGACTCGCGCTCGGATAGTCGCTCGCTGTGTGCTTGTGGTTTTTTTTTCTTTTTGTTGTTTTTCAGAAAATTTGGGCACTCAGCGTGCGCGAAATTTTGTGAAAACTAATTTCAGAGCGGGGTTTACCGAGCACATCACTGAGCACTGAGCAACTAGTTCGTGTATAAAACTGTCGCATGTATGGGTGATTCCAGGAACTGTCGTTCTCTCACTCTCTACCCATTTGAATCCATGTGTTAAAAAAGGGCAGAGATAGCCCTCAAGCCCTCAAGGCATGTGATGGTCCCTCCTGCACCGATGCGATGCCTCCGTGATTCTAAAAGCCGAAACATCTAAATCGGAAAGACCCCATTAGTATGATGCAATGTTGCCATGTGGAGTACAAATAAATTGAAGATTATTGTTTTATCAACGCACTTTAACCTCTTGAAGGAAGTAAACAAACCAGATCTGGCAACATCGATGAACTTTTTCTCTAGCTGAAATCAGACACTTATCTGGATAATTATTGTGTTTCGAACGACAAAATACCTAATACTTAGGGCAGATTTGAGGCACGCTGAACTCTCGCGGATTCAACAAAACAACAGTAAACACTCTTCAGAGGTCGCTGGATGTTGAATGCTAACATTTAAGGTATATGGAAGAACAGGTATGGACAGGAGGCGGGGTTTAGGGGGTTTTCGAGCTTTCCCGCCAAATGATGACGACACGCTTGCTTGGCAATGACGTAGCCGTCACCTACTTCAGTAGCAAAAGATGGGTATGCATGGGGGTCACGGGAGAGTGAGTGAGATAGTTTGGAACGCTACGCGAGTTTCATCACAACCGATTGCGACCGATGAGTGCATTTTCGTGGTTGTTGGCTGACCGTTGACTTCGCACTTGGAAATCTGTGACGAATCTGTGTGAATTCAGAATTCAGCGTGCCTGATTAGCCCTTCGCACCTTCGCACACGCTCAAAGCAGGATCGTCAAATTGACATCGGTGAGCCGTAATCCACCACAAATCGGCAGGTGAGCCAACCGTTGTATATGTTTGGTCGATGTTCCGTCCGTCAAACAACTGTGCAATTTGACGGTCCGTCAAAATGTAAAGTTATTTGACAGTGGATGGTGTGTCATCTGTTCACCAATCTACAGTCAACAAAACCGACAAACCCGTTTTGGAGGTGTTTTGGTCAAGGTTATGTTTGAATTTTAGAAATGTCAGGTTGGCAATTCTACAGTTTGTGGTGGATTTCAGCTCACCGATGCCAATTTGACGATCTTACTTTGAGCGTGTATACGAAGGCCTATTAGAGTCCCTGCATGTAGAGAGTTAATGAAACAAGTGAAACCATGCGCGTCGCCATCATCGGATGCGTTTTTGCACTTTAGTTTACATTCCGAGGGCCGTTTTTGTGTTTTGGTCCTCTGCAAAGATTATAGTACCGCAGAGTTTCTGACGGTGTAATCTTTCACTGCTCTTGTTGATCGACATCTGTTTATGTTTTCAAAGAATCTTTTCTTGGATTTATAGACATATTTGAGGTGTATCTTAATTAAATTTTACAAGTTCATCTACAATTAATTCTTTTATCCATAAAATAACGTTGGACCCCTTCACTGAAAAAACGAAATTCAAGTAGAACCGCATTAACCAGCTTTTTAAAATAGCTTCACAGAGCAAAAGTCCTAGCTCTACCGGAGCAAGTTGCGGTTGTCCTGAAGTACTACTTCGGTAGAGCTAAAGCTAAAAGAGGCGGTTACTCTAAAAAAGTAGTGTTTTGGTATACACCTGAAACTTTCTCCGGTACAGCTTGATCTTTTGCTCTGCGAAGCTATTTTAAAAAGCTGCTTCGGCTGTACATAAACTTTGTTTTTTCATTGTTCATTTGTAAACAAGTGTAAATAAATATGTAAACAAATTCGCAAAAACTTATCCAATGGCGGTGCCTGTAGAGCCTAAAACTCATGACCCCTCAAAGGTTGACTACTCTCTTGTCTTAACTCTCTACATATTAGGGACTCTGGCTTGCCTTTGCTGCCGTCAATTAGTGTTTTGTCTCTATTTGTCTCTGGCTCTGCACTTGTTTATTCTAAAGCTGCGCAGCGCCGAAACAATTTAATTCGTCGTCGCGTCGGTTATTTCGATTATGATTCAAACGCTTGCGTATTGGTGAGCGCGGCAAGGTCCTCTGCGCGCGGGCGTCGCGTCGCGTCCCGCACTCATCTCGCTTCGGACAAACGCCGGACGGTGCGAAGAGGGAGGGCCTTGATCGTGGTTTCGTGGTGCACCTTGATTTCCGTGCGAATTGCGAACATTTTTATACATTTACAACGAGAGAGAGAGAAACATGACCGAATGGAGAAGTGTTAAGGTACCTCACTCGCTTACTCGCTTGCTTATACAGACGTCCGAATGTGAATTTTTTTTTTCTCTCTTTTTTTTCGAGCATACGAAATCGCTTACCTTGGACCTGAAATGGCGTCAAAACCGCGGTCTTGGTCGCGGGTTCAGTATATGATCGCCGCGCGTGAAGTCTCCCCCCTCCCCCCCTCCCCCTCGTAGACGATGAGATGAAGAAATGATGAATTGAAGGGGAGGGGGAGGGGTCCGGCTACAAACGCTGGAGACATTCAGGGTCTTCCGGTTCTTCGCACCTGTCGTCTTGGCGAACGTTGACAGTACAAGATTCGATTCTTCTTAATTATTCCGTGATTACCGTGAGCATTGCTGCCATTTTTCGGATTGTCTTTCGATTTTCCCCCTTTGATTTGATGTACATTTTGATCAAATCTGGCAACGTTGACTATGAGTGAGTCCGCACGATTAACATGTCTTTTGTGCAATTGCCGCCGCTCCGCTTTGTTCAGTATCCATCAATGTTTAACTAAATTTTCTTTATAGACAAGACTGTTGCCCCCCCCCCCACCTCATCCGAGGGGAATGGCGTTATAGGGCAGGGGTACCGGATGGGTGCGGCTGAAATTTTCCGGTTGGGGCAAAGTTTCGTTGCCAAATTCCAGGGAATGGAAAGCCAGAGCCCTAGTTTAGACGTTGACTTTCCTTCAATCAATTTTTATTGGTGCAACTGCAACCACCAAGCGCTAGAAGTCGTTTCAGAAGTGTACGCGCACCTAGACTGATAGTCTTTGGAATTTGTCAACATTATTCCTCATGTTACAAAGTGAAAATTACTGAAAATGAATTTAATTGTGGATTTCCATTGCTGAATGCTTTAAAATCAACATTTTCAAGTCGGAGGCAAGTTTTGTTTTGATTTGAAGCAATGAAAACTGAAAATTCACCAGAGATTAAGATTCAGGTTCGCCTACGCTTCTGAAATGAGCTAATGTAAATGCAAATAGCAATGTTTTTGCTTTAACTCTTTAGTTAACTGTGTTAAGTTCTTCTTTACTGATTCTTGGTGCATTTGACTTATACAGTTTGTTTTTTTTCCTATTTCAGATGGCAAGAACATGTTGGTGGTACTACTTTTCAAAGTTCACAGAGTTCTTTGACACAGTGAGTACTTTCAATTTTAATTTTATTTAAAGGGAGGGGGGCTGAATCCCATGGTACTGCAGGTTGAGGGAGCTTAGTGTTTTGACTGACCTCTCTTCCAATTTTCTTTCAATTGAACTAGACTTTAGCAAAACTAACACAAACTAAGCTGTCAGTTTTGCCCAAGTCTAACTTGAACCTATGAAGTTAAAGAACTTTGCTTCAGTTGTAATCTATTGGAATAGATATAGAGAATACGTTTTGCAGGCCTGCAGAATATTCCCTATCCGGCAATCTCGGATCGCGTGATCGGTGTGGCAAAGTAGGAATTTTTGTGGCAAATTGTGGCAAAAATTAAAAAATTTGTGGTAAATTGTGGCAAAAATTAAAAGTTTTGCGGCAACCTTCTCTCAAAAAGTGTGGCGAAACAGAGTTCGTGCAGCAAAAAAATGTTGGGATTGCAGAAGAATACAGAGGTTGTGGAAGATTCTGCAGGCCTGACGTTTTGTGGCACTTAGAAAGCGGAAACATGATTACTGCAGGTGAAACCTGTTTTTTTTTTTTGCCATTAGTAATCTGGTAAAATATTTGTATCATTCTCTTTCAAGATCAAAATAAGAATAAATGAAAAATAGAGGTATTAGAAAATTACATTTACTACCTACTTAATCCATTATTTTATTATTGTAAAATTGTCTTAGTTGTGAATAATTCTGGTATGGCACCTGCAGCAATCATTTTATCTTCAAGAAGCATTATTCTAGCATATTCTATGCCTTATAGTAAAATTGAGTAGTTCTTTGTTGTAATGGCAGATAGTAAAAAATATAGTTTTGAGAAAAAAAGCATGTAAAAAGTGAAAGATTTTAGGCAGCAATAGGAAGTTTGTTGTATGTTTTTGTTGCCAATTCACGAAGGAGCATAAAGAAACTAGTTATGCCTAGATATATGTGATAGTAAGGATTCAGAACATGCATTCTTCAAAAAATAATAACGTAAACCTGTGTTTGTCATTTTTACAAACAACTCGACTCAATTGTAATCTAAAAAAGTTATAAAAGAATAGTGAAATAACTCTTTGATATGTCTGCCAATTTTGACTTCTTGGTGGCTGTTGGACTTTCAAAAAGTAGATAACAATACAAACTTACAATACGATACAATCTTATTGGTTGTCTCTATCCATTTCTCTCTATTAATTTTCTGCTCTGTCCTCTTCTTCCAGTTGTTCTTCATCTTAAGAAAGAAAAATCAACATGTCTCAACTCTCCACGTTATTCACCATGGTTGCATGCCAATGAGTGTATGGATGGGAATGAAATTCGCCCCAGGTAAATTTAAAACTTTACCTTAACTTTCAGAAACTTAACCTCTTCTTCCTAAAGTCTTGTAGAATTTTCCACTGTTAGAGCATGGGTATAGCTACTATGGGGCTAGCTCCCCCCCCCCCCCCAGAAAATCTTATGTGGGGGGAAAAAAATAATTGTTAGACAAAAAACGGAATAAAAAACACTGTTAATGGGCATGAAGTATTTTTACTTTGGGTGATTAAACAGAGTACATCAAGAGAGGAATCCGTTTAGAAGGCCCCTCTTTTCTTTTTTCCATTACTTCATGTTCTGTGATGTTATTATTATTTGAATTTATCATTAGAAAAAATAATATTGTTGTAAGATAAGTTTTTTTTAAATTAAATCAGTTTTTTATGGCAAAGAAGCATGAAATTACATTTTGCGTGCGTGTTTATTTTCTTATCATTTGCGAGGTGGAGATAGAATGAAATCACGTCTTAGAGCGACTAAATTGAAAATTTCCGGGTGAGGACCTCCAGAACGTTCCCCTCCAGCTAGGAGGTGTTACAACCTCTAATTGAGGTTTCTATACTTGCCCCCCCCCCCCCCCCTAGAAAAATTGTCTAGCAATGCAATTCTTGTTTGAGAAGTGGAGGGGGAGCTCATGCAATAAGATACCTGTTTCAAGACAAGTATTTTATCTCCCGGAGAAGCTGTCTTTTGCTTCTTCTCATACTTAAAACTTAACTTCATAGCCTTGATAATAACAGTGGCTTAATTGGCTGTTTTTTTCTGAAAAATCGCAAAACTAGCCGTATTCACGCACGAATTGGGTCTACAAACCAATTACAAATACACCTTTCATTGATGTTTCCTTTTAGAGTAGACCTCGAAGTACATATAATCCACAGTTTCTTCATTTTTTTCAGACTTTCAATTTTTGACTAAAAAGGGGGCAGAAAATGGCCCTTAATGGGACAGGTCCTTTATCCGTTTTTTGCAGCAGTCACCATCTTTAGGTGGCTGTATTTTGGAAACTGTTTAGAGAACACCCATGAGAAAGGGTTATTCCAAGCTCTTCAATGTTGATTCTTTCTACAATTTTTTGATCTATTGCTAATAAATATCCATTATTTTCAACAGGTGGTCACAGCACGTTCTTTGCTCTACTCAACACCTTTGTTCATATCATCATGTACTTCTACTACATGGTCGCCGCCATGGGTCCCCAATACCAGAAGTACATCTGGTGGAAGAAATACCTGACCTCCCTACAAATGGTCCAATTCGTTTTTATCTTCACTCATCAGCTCCAATTATTGTTCATCGAATGTAACTACCCCAAGAGCTTCATGATCTGGATCGCTCTCCATGGGTTCATGTTTCTATTCCTCTTCTCCGACTTCTACAAGGTCAAATACACGGCCAAAGGCAAGAACAGTCATCAAGGCGCTTGCATGGTAATTATCTCCTCTTTATTTTTAACCTATTTTGTCAGTCATTGTTTGTTGAGTCTATTCTTTAGTTTATTCTTTACGCACTCAGAAGAATAAATCTCAGCACTGATCAGACATAATTTAATGTTCATTATTATGTAATGAGTATTGATGTCTTGCCGTTGCCAACTGTTTCTTATCTCCATTCACTTGTCTCTTTATAACGAGACAGCGTTGCAATTATGCGTAGCTTTCGCTGGGGGGTGACCTTTTTCTATTTTTTTCTTATTGTTGGTACCATTATTTAATATTAAATCAAGCCTTGGAAGCCAAAACAGTTTGAGCAATAAAGTCAAAAAGTAAGCATTGATTACTTTACGTTTACTAGCTTCATCAGCGCCTCATTATAATGAACAACTTTAAGCTACTAGTTTGTCAAATAAATGAAGACTTTTCCCGAAAATATTTTTTTATTAGAAAATAAACTTACATTATTTAACCTGGTTCTACAGACTGGAAAAAACCAGCTAATGTTTTGATGAAAATAATAAATATGGAATGTACAGGTTTGTGTTGTACACTGTAGTCTGTTTGTTCTAACTTGAGACCTGGAGATTCAGGTAGATTTGCCTTCTGTGGCAACGTAGGAGTGCTAACCTTGTCAGCGGCCGAGGTGACAGGGTTGCTGCCCGACTCTCGGGCTGTTTCAACCTATTGAAGTGTTGCCATTCTCTATTTTCCGAAATTCATTTATCGCCCGCTCAGGTCTCAAGTTAGAACGAACACACTATAATCATAGCGTCAAAGTTTTAAAAAGTTTAAGACCTAAGACAGTGCACCAAAGAGTTTTCTTTAATCTTTAATCAAGTCAGCAGAAATGTAAAGAAATGAAAAATAATAGTCAAAAAATCAATGTTACCGATACCATAATATCGGCTTAAGGGAAAAGTACCGAAATAATCGGGCCTCTGAAGTGGATGCTTTTTGCTTCAAATCATTCTTAACCAGGGAGGTCTCATAAATGTGGTTTTTCCTGTAGGAAACCATTTTGCACAATGCCTACCCCACTTTCACTCTCTACAGTTCATTTATCTAGCACTGTTTGATTTACTTATTTCCTTGCGTGTAACTTTTTCTTATCCTTAAATGTTTTCTCTCCTTTTCAGCCTGTCCTGGAGGATGATAAAGCCAATGGCAAATCCAACGGACATGTCAGCAATGGGTCGGCTACGTCTGATTACACAAAGCCCCAGTCAAAAGTATCAAATTCAGTCTACTATTCAAACAGTATTACGAATGGTTTTATGGCCTCAGATGAAAGCAGGAAACACAAATAGCATAATTTACTCAAATTTTTTCAATTTTGTCTTTTTTTAATTTTATAAATCAGTTTTCTTGTGGAAACCAACGACTTATTTTGAGTTATGCTGTTCTTATTGTCCGTTCAAAAGGGAAAGTGAGCAGCTATGCAAGTTGTCATAACTCCCTCTTCGATCATGTCTTGATCTGAATCGGGAGATAAAAACAGAAAATGACAAAATCTGTTCGCAACTGTGATAGCCTGATGGTCATGTACGCAGGTTCAGGTTACCTTTTGGTTCTTTCAAAGGATCCAAGCTCACTAAATGTTTTTCGAGTTTTTAGGCTACTATGTATCTCTTTCTCTATGAGAGTCAACTAATGATTCATAGCTAGCCCAGCTTCAAATTCTATGAAGTTTTTACCCGATCTAGAAATTTCTTTTTTGCTAGAAAAACTATTCAAACCTCAAGTCTTTTTTTTTTGTCTCTTCATTTCACTGAATCAACTTCTCGTTGTTTAGGCAAATCCAAGCATTTACTATCTAAGGTCCAATAGGGATACTCTCTCAGCAGACATTGTTTTGACAGGCTGAACCTGTCTTCATTTTTAGGCTCTCACAGTTTGGCGTGTTTATTATTTATTACTAAACCCAATTTGACCTTGTATGTATAAGCTTATCTCTGTGTGCAAGTTATTACCTATGTTTAAAAAAAAAGAGAAAAAAAAAGAAAAAAAAAATGAAAGAAAAATGTGTTTGTGTAGATTTTTAAAAGACGTAGCTTAATTTTTAGTCATTGCGTTTTTATCCAACTTAGGGAGCCTTTTGTATTGTACTTAACTTTAAATTAACTCACAGAAGTGGCAAGTATTTTCCTTATCCCCCTCCCTCCTTTCCCTCTCATTCTCCGAGTTATCTGTTTCCTTTTTGTCGATTCGATGTGATGCGCAGCTTTGTAAGATGTGTATGCTGTAACCTTGCACAGTCAACAAATTAAATAATGTCCGTCAACTCCTTAGATTTTGGCTTGGGTAGGCCGCAAGCGATGCTTCAATTCAGTGTGCTAAGCATTGCATGTTGCCCACCTAAATCAAAATCTAAGGAGTCCATTGACATTTTTCATCTGTCAACTGTACTCTGCTCAGACTGTGGAATCCTGTCTTTAACCAACCAGTTCCAGAACCTTTTTTGGTTCTAGTCAAAACCAGTTCCTCTCAGGAAGAACCTCGAAATCGACGTTAAGTATTATCCAAATTTAAACCAGCTTAGGTGAAATTGTACCTTTGCTTTTTTGGGCAATTTTTCTCCTGTTATGAACACCATTACTTCTACCAGCTGTGTTGCTCCGTTATTTTTTTCTCTCGTTTTGTGTATCCGTTGGGTATCAAATTCTGTGAGCCCCCTACTTTTTCTGCGATATAATCTGTTTGTCAAACATTCATTACTGAAGCCATCTGAGTAGTAACATGTGAATTACAATACTTCTCGGAAACAAATTGAAAAGTTTTAACCTTAGCTGAAAATGAAATTTTAGCTTCTGCTTCTGTCTTGTCTAACTAATGATCGCATCTTTGTGTTAATTTAATCACCGCGCCGCTTTTTTGTTTTTTCCTTTTGTTTTGTTTTTGTTTTTGTCTTTTTTTGTTTTTCCCTCCCCTTACAGCAATAATACTTGTTTAAATTTCTACTTTTAGTCAGTAATGTTACCAAAACAAAAAGGTTTTCTAATTGCGTAAAAATGTAGCATCCTTCAGATTTCTTTTACTTTTCCTCCTCCACGTATTTTCCTGTTCAGTGTTCATGTAAGTTTGCTCTGATCATTTCTTCTGTAGTTATTTTCTTCTCTCTCCAACTTTTTTATTTATCCATTTATTTATTTATTTATTTATTTAATTTCTCTTGTGATTTTTCTGATGATTTTTAATGATGGCCATCAACCCATTTTTCCATGGAAACCCTCAGAGTAATTTCACTGTTTCATTCCAAGATAGGGTTTAAGATAACTTTTGTCAAACATCAGTACACACTAAGTATTTCTAATTTTCTTTTTCTTTTCACGAAGTAAAGCTTAAAATTATCAACTGCCATTGTGATTTGTCATTCTTTTATCACAATATTTCATACAAGTGTCAAGCATTTATTTAAGAAAAAAAGAAAGAACAAAAGAGAAAAATAAACAGATGAATCGTCCTAAGTAATAAATTTGTTCCTCGTAAAGAGTTTTGGATGTAATCTCTCAGGCAGAAGGTGTAACTTTCAAAATCTAAAAGTCCACGTTTTCTACCAAGAGTGGTACCCATTCTGTTTTGGGGAGGCCAAGTTTAGAAGAAAATTGGTGCTCTCTGTTTACCCGTCATTTATTTTTAGTACCCATTCTACTTCAAAAGTATCAAAACAGTCTTCGAGCCTGACTTGCTAAATCATCGATATCATTTTGCTTTGTTTTTTTTTACCATCATTTTTGCTCTTAAAGAAATTGATTTTATTTAATGTCACTCGTGGAAAATTCGAAGGAACACAGGGATGCTAAATTTTGAATCACGTTTCTAAATTCAATCCTTCAAGAGAGGAGGGATTGTTTGACTTCCAAAACTTATAGGATAACCTGCCAAAATCAAAGCTTGAAATGAACATCAGATTGTCGCAAAAAAGTTTCTGCTGCTTTGTAAAAAGGTGGATTTCTGAAGCATTTTCTTACGATCATCAAACTTTCATTCAGTCGTTTTATTTTTGAGATTCGTAAGTTTTACATGTGCATCCTTTGTTCTTTGAGCTCAAGAGATCATAATCTGGCGAGAGATAGGTGAAATGAAATTTTTCCTTCGCTGGTAATGAAGTTAACAATTCTTATGCTCCGAGTAAACCAACCTTTCCTTTTTTTTCAAACTCTTGTTCATTTCGAGTGCGGCTTAACTTCAGGTCTTGATCGATTTCTCTCTAAATCTTTCTCTCTTCTTATTTATTAATTAATTTATTTCTATTTTTTAAATGTTTTATCAACGCTAAGTTTTAAAAAAACAAAAAACAAAAAAATAGTATTTGTAAATAATATACATATTTATATTTATATATTTAATTGAGTAAGGAAAAAGTCTCTGTGTCTTAATACAATCTGTAATTTGTAATGATTATCGTATTTCCACAAACTCTGCTTAAAAAGAAAATGATTTAAGTTTGTAATGTTCAGGATTAATTTGGTGAGCCAATCATTGGTGCTTGTTCAATATGTGTACTACCAACGTAGCGCCATCTACCCATAATGCACGAACCTTGTGCAGGTGGTAATATTTGCTAGCCGATTCACTCACGTTTTTCAGCGACTAACCAGTTATTATGTTGTGATAGACGTGAAGCTAACTTTTCTCTGTTTGCGTCAAAGCATCCATTACTTCACCAGCAAACAACGTGGCTGGGTAACTTTGATCTTTCCTCAGTCTCTTTTTTAAACGGTGTTGGTGAAACATGGGGTCCACAAATGACGACCCACTATCAATATTCACCAATATTTGTCAAAGAAGAATTATTTCAAAATGGGTAGATAGGCTCAACAGCGCCTTTGGATAGCAAATTGCTCGAGTCGGTAGATTGCCTATCTAAACAGTTTGCTTGTCAAAATAGCACCCAATTTTTCGTTGTCTATGAAAACCTATGGTTTGTCAGCTTTATTTGCTATCAAGAGTCCGTAATTTTTTTGTGTCCTAAATGCCCTCCCCCTCCCCCCACAGTACTTTCCTTTCTCTATTTGAACTCAGCATTTACGTAAATTATTTACTGAAAGCAAGAGGTTCTCGTTTTTGTTCTCAATGGTATTTGAGTCACCAAGTAAATGGTTTGCTCCCAAAGCCTTTGTTTCAAATTTTAAAATCGTCCATCTTATTTTTTTTTGTTCTCTGCTTTCTTCCTCATGAACCATCACATTTCCATAATATTGTTTTTGTGTTCTGAAATTAACGTCATTGTCTTTTTGGAGTTCTCTCGGAGGAAAATTACGTATTGTTTGTGTTTTTCCTTCTTTGGGGCATTCATAAATTACACAATGGTCTTTTCCGGATCTGTTCACCCCCCTCATACTGTACCTGTAATGCAAAGCTGGACTCCCTGAAAACTAAGGGAAACTGAATAAGCCCCCCCTCCCCCGACCCATTTTGAGGAAAAACATTGTTTTCCATTGCTGGAACAATGATGCAGGCTTCTTTTTACAGTCAATAAGTTTCTAATTTTGCAACCAGAAGTGCCGGGCTTGATTCCCCTCCCCCTCCACCAAAGTATGTTTTGTAATTTATGAAGGTCCCTTTCCCTTCACCTTTGCATTTCTCCTTTAAATTTAACGGAGCTTTACAGTTTATTTATTTTTTATTTGTTTTATTTTTGCCTTAATAACCTGTTCTTAAAATTTGAAATTAGTTGCAAAAACATCACCTGATTACCTTTCAAAGTTTCAGTCCTTGTTTCCTCAAATTTTACTGTGAATTGATGGCTTTAAAAAGTAAAATCCTGAGTTTTGTGATTTACCAATGAAAATTCTTGTGTGATTTCTTGAAATGCATTTAAAGATTCTGTCAATTTTCAGTCTCAACTTTCTCTAAATCTCTACTTTTATTTTTTGTCAATTAAATTAGGTAGTTTTGTTCTGGCGGAAATGTAATAAGATTTCATTATAAATGTGTGACCTCCACTAACTTGAACTCATCTTTGGGTTCTTTTATAACCAAAAATAAAGTCTCCTTCTAATTTCCTAATCATGTTTGGATCATTTTCTTAGCTAGTACAAATTACCTGGTGTTAACTTACTATGCCACAGAAAAGCCTTAACGTCGCTATTAAATGGCTGACAGTAATGGGAAAAGTATAGTGACCAGAGGTGCTAAGATATGGCGTCTAAGTCAAATACCCGATGGCACGTGGAGAACGCTAGCAGACCTGAACGCTTGGTGCAAAATTGGCTTTTTTATGCGCCGGTCAACATGTTAAAGGATATTGTGTAAAAACATAATTTTTCTAAGAAAAATTGCCTGTTACAAATTTCTGACCTCGGAACTTTCTTTTGATGTTCATATTCGCTACTTGAGAAAGTTGATCAATAATTTTCACTGTAAGATCGGAGTTACTTTAAAGCCCGATTATTGAAACGATCTTTAAAATACAGTGAACGCTTTATATTCTACTTAGAACGTTCTACTTAATCTGAAACTTTCTGTTTTTTTTTTTTCCTTTTTTAACTTTATTGTTGGGTTTTTGTTATTTACTCAGTGCAGTTTTTCATAATGGGGTTTTTCAGTATTTCTTGTTTGTTCCCTAAAAATGTTGTTACCAATTTGAAATCAAAACTAGGATTTTAATTCTGAGGGAACAATTCAGAAACGCTTTTTATGCTCTAGATTCCTCTAGTCAGGGCTCAGCAGTTATCTCTGGTATAGGGGTTATAGGTGTGCAAGGTTTCAGTTGTAAGTTTTCCAGCACTCGTGAGCCCTGACTCTGAAGACTTGTGAGCTCTTAAAACGGCTCTGAATTGCACCTTGAGCCTCTGATTATGTTACTTTGTCAGTCTTAATTTTAATGTTTAGCTAAGTATCTAAATTCAGCCGAGAATAACTGATGTGCGTTTACTTCTGCCATTGAATCGGTTTTGTTAGGTATTTCCATTACATAATCAGAGGAGTTTTGCCCATGAGGTGAAGTTATTTTTTTCTTAAATAAGAAAGAAAAAAATGAAACTTGTTTATCTTTTCTAAAACTGAATAGATTCGATTCCCTAATGAAAGGTGCAAAGCTGAAAAACGTTCTTTGACAAATTGTAACATGGTAACTAAACTTGCTAAAGTAAAGAATTTTTCTTCTGACATCAGTCAAGCTGTTTCATCTCAAATATATTTTTGTTTTTGCTCTCCATCAATGTGTTTTTTTATTTTTGTTCTACGTTTTCATCAATGCCAAGTTCTATTCCTGGATTGTTCGTTCGGACAATTCAAGAAGCTTGAAAGCAGTTTTTCTGTCTTTTTTTATGTCTCCTGGCCTCGTAGTCCTCGATCGATTAATTCAACTCAGTAAAATTAAAAATCAAGCCTTGTTCTGTGGACTGTGCAATTCTCAGACCAATATCTGATTTGTTTTTGACAAAATTTGGATTTGTTGTTGTTCCTCTGATCGCATTTCAATAACTGAGGTGCTTCTAAAACAATACTTTGATGATATAAGAACTTTTTCTTTTTCTCATCGTGATAAGGACTTGAGAATCCAAAATTTGTCAAAAAATTTATCTTGAAAATTTCGCTCCAAAATAGAAGCATTTTGCATGATTTCACAAAAATAGTGCTGCGTGACCTAATGAAAGAACACAACCTGAAAGACCCAAGCATTGAAAATTACTTTAGGTTGCATTTATTCAATGCATAAATCCTTTTCAAGTCAACAAGGAACAAATTAAAACAATTGATGTGGAAGATATGTTCTTTTGTTTGGTCACAAAAGGAGCTGCCCTCCATCTGCTCTGCTTGCACTTAATGCTTCTGGGTACTTGTGGCTTTTGTCTTACAAGCACTCCATTGAATCTAAAAGTAAATCACAGAAGAAAGTAAACACCTTTGAACCTTAATTTACAGTGAAGTTTTTTCTCTCTGCGTTGAAATCTTAACGTGTCCTGATTTATTAATATCAATACACGTTATGATTTCTAATAGCTGCGAGTCCGACCTAAAAATTTGCGTAATTTTAATTTTTTAATAAAATTGGTTTTTAGCTTTTACTCTTTTGTTACAAAATATAACTGTAAGACTGATTTTCTTGAATCATTATTTCTTTTTTCTCTGTTGATTACAATTAATTGTACCTTTTATTGGATAATCTCATTCTTTATGTACTTTAACTTTAGTTTACAAAATATATGATTATTTTTCAACTTTCTGTATTTATTACTCCCCTTCTCCTTCAAAAGATTGGCACTGAATTATTGCGCCAAGGACCTGTTTAGTGGGACGTCATGAAAATAATAGGACCCAGACAAATGTCCTGTCTCACTCGCTCTAACAAGGTTACCCGTAGGAAATCGGATCTATATTTTCTAATGCAAATTCGTACTGGTGAACAACAAGGTCTCTCAGATTTCATCGCACCATTGCATTCCACGTACCTCAAAGTAGAATCACTTTTCAACAACATTTTCGAAACATCACGCATTAATTTATTATCATAGTTAAATCGAAGAAAGTCCTATGTTTCTGTCCTTGTCTCATTCACTGTTTCTTATGGGCATAAAATTCTAGGATATGGGCTCAGCGCAGAGGCACCATTTTTTCGCAACTGCAATTCGCACAAAATTTCGAAAATAGCAAATCGAGTCCGAACCCGCAGGGAAGTACCTTAAAGGTACTTTGCTGATTTCTACAATGCTGCGCAACCTAACGCAACATCCAGACTTTTTTTGCGCAAGCGCAAAATTTGGCATATGACATGAAATGTTCTGCAAACCGGCTAAGTTTTTCGCGATCTCGTGAGTTAACAAAATTTTTGTGTGTTTGCGAGTTTGGGAGGGTTTTATCCAAGAAAATTGCGGTAGCAGAAATTTCAAGCCCATCGTTGGCATCTCTGTCCCCTAGTTACCTTTCTTTCTCTATTATTACCTCTTAACCCGTCTTTTGTTGTGTCACTGGTGAAAAAAAAGCCAAATTTGGTTGCGGTTCTGATGAAAAGCTAGTAACACCAAAGTTGAACTTGACGCAATCCCCATTTTTCATGATGAAATCTCCATTTTAACTTGACAAAATTAGGGATTTGAACTTGACGATGAAATGGTGCCTTTAGCTCATTACACTGTGTGTTATAAGTTATAACCTTAGCAAGCTTCGATAGGAAGAGAGGTTAGGATGATTGAGTGTCATGGCTGTGATACACTCATAAGAGACCACAATAAAAAAACTTCCTGCATCGAAGACAAAGACAAAACATAGGTCATCTTTCGATATAATTGTGATTGTAAATTCACTTGCGATCTTTCATGAATTATGTATTTCCAAGGAAAAAATACTATAAGGTATGTGAAATCTAATGGTGCGATAAAATTAGAGAAAACTGGTTGTTTACTAGCATGAATTTGCATTCAAAAATGTTGATCTGACTTCTTATGGGTATTTAATGAGAGTGAGCAAGACAGAGCATTTGTTTGAATCAAATTTTGATTGTGACGTCACCATTAAACAGATCTATTGCTTTAGCAGGATAGAAGTCCAGAGTTGCCAAAATCCTAAAGATTATAGTTTTCGTTGAGGATGGAAGCATTCAAAAGTATACCTACTTTTCCAACGCAAATGCTGATTACACAGACTTTTTTTTCTCTTAAGTTTTCTGCTCTCTGATCTAAGATCAAGCAGGATAAAGTGAGTGAATTCTGAGAATGAAGACAGTTAGGACAAGGAGGAGTATGCTAGTACAATGGAATCTTTTTTGATGGGTTGGCAAAGTAATGAAAAAAAAGTATTCAATAAAATTTCATTTTATTCTTACAATGTTTGAACAGTATGCAAGTAAATTTGCAAAATATATTTTCATCATTAAAGAGGTTTGAAACTGAACCTCAGAGCCTCAAGACTGAGTCCTAAGAGGAAGATAAGTTTAAACTCCTTAAACTCTTCTCCGCAGAAGTGATCAAGGGCTGATTGAAATTACAACACAAACTACAAGAGAAATTGAAGGAACTTAGACCTTAAGGGATAATAAAAAAATTTAGAGAGTAAAGAAACGGTTAAGTAATGAAGCAATGAGTAATGGATTCATACTTGAAAATAGTGGCGTAAATAAGCGATTAGCACTCCCCCCCATTCAAAATGAGAGGCTGTGCTCCACCTCACCATCACGATTTCAACTGATCCTTTTTGTAGATTTGTGACTCATACTCGAATCTACAATTATAATACTTGGGCATCAACATCGAACATTTAACAGCATTAATGGGTCTTTCTTTAGCAGAATTTTGCTACAGCAACATAGCGCATGAATTCCCATGGATCTTAACCAAAAAAAACCCTATGAAACATTAGAAACTAAAGAAAGCCTTTCAAACCGAAGGAAATACCATTAAAAAATCGAAAAATTCATACAGAGTGCTCACAATCTCTGGACCAACCAAGCAACTACGAGTCACCAAGTCCAGTCATGGAACAATCATCAAACATGAAATTGGGCAGAAAACAATTTCAGCAATGTTTCACCAGTGAATGGACTTTGTGACTGGCAGAGTTGCTTGTTGCGTATACAATTTTGAGCGCCCTGTTTGAATTTCCAGATTTTATGTCTTGCAACTTTATGCGAGGATTTTGAAAGTTCTTAGGATGCAATTCAGAAACTTTCCTTTAAAGTACCTTGACTTGGATTTGCTTAAAAGTCGAATTGAGTGAGAAAAATTGCAACTCAGAGACGCATGCTGTATAACAGCAATTCTCATTAAATCCTTGGTTTAGCTCAAGGTAGCTAACCTTAAAATATCGCCTTGATATTTATTTTTTTTAATTATACATTTCTAGTACATGAGCCCCTATTAAGGACTATAATACAAGTCAATAATAACAAAAAAGGATAAAACAACAATGGTATTTGCACATAAAAAAGGATTTGCACTAAGTTGCTTGAGTAGGTACACTACTGTGCTTTTCTGAAGCATCCTTAAATTGTAAAGTAGTGTCTCTCAAATCTCACTTGAAAATCCCTTGAAACTTCCACTAGAAATCTCGAGGTATTTTGACTCAAGATGTGTTCCTACATTGCAAATTGAATCTGAAGTACAGTTTAAGTCCGAGCCGAGGAGATCTTACGGAAAGTCTCTGAATTGCACCCTTATTGTTTTCATTAGTTCTTTTTGGGTTGAAATTCATTGGAATTCATGCTCCATATCATTGGCAAAAGTTTGCAACAGACTCGTGATAGGAATGCAGAAAAACCTTGCTGTCTGTGTGTCAAATTTGATCACTCCCCCCCCCCCCCCCCCCCAATTCTGCACATGCAGCTATCTACGCCACAAGGTGACACAATTGATTCATCATGTGCGGGGTGACTACAAAAAAAAGTCCCTTCAGAAGTTAGGGTGGTTGCCACTCGAGAAATTGAAGGAGCTTCTTCCATTTACAGAACGATTTCAATTTTCAACACAAGCTTCAAGATTGATGTTCTTTATTACTGCCTCATTTGCATGTGTTTTAACTTTAGTCTACTTTTTTGCAGTTTTGGGTTGCAACTGTCCCTCAAATGGTAAAAAGATCCTTCATTTTCGCGAGCAGCGACCCTCCCAACTTCTGATTGTGGACTTTGTTATGTTATAGTCACCCAGTAGAGTGGGTTCCGGGGCAGGAACTATTTTATAGTCCTAAAGAAAAGAATTACTCTATAAATTCATGAGAGGTTTTACAGGAGACACACCTTAAACTAAAATCACAAGTTGACTGAAATTAACTGAGATGACAGCTTTAGAGGAGGGCAATCTCTAGAAATGGGGAGAAAAACAAGCAGAAAAGAAATGAAAGAACAAAAAATCATTAAACAGAAAAATGAAGACATAAAACTATGAAATAAAAAGTAAAAACTAAAGAAGAACGAGGCCCACTTTAGCCCATCAGCTGAAGCGTAACAGCGCCAAAACCTGTCTGAAGCTATCCGCTTTAGTTCTCACTCAAGCTTTTCTGTTGTACCTGCCACAGCAAAACCCTTGGTTTTTTACTCTTAATTTCATATTTTTATGTAATTCATTTACTATTTCTTTTTCAGTTTGTTTCTTTCCCGTCTGGAAAGTTTGCCAAACTCTAAAGTTGTCATCTCCGTTATAAACACCATATTTTAAGACGAGTTTTAGGACATTTTTGTTTCCGTAAGAGGCCCTTTGCTTTATCTCACAATTTCAAAAGTTTTGAAAGTGAGCTCTTTGATTTCAGTACTAGGAGAAAAAACGGCTTGGTCTATTCTGCTCTGAGGACTGCCAGAATTTTGAAGCCAATTTTTCCTGAAAAACAAAACATTTTTGTTAAAACTTTCATAAAACAAACAAACTTTTATCGTGCTATAAGATTTTTTGTCAGATTCCATTGAATTTACCAAATGAAGGAGAAACACAAGTCAAGACAAGCTGCTTGGTTTATGAAAATAATTAATAAAGTAAGATAAAGCAAGCGCAAAGCATTTCTCACAAGGCGCAAAGTTAGTTTGTGGTATCTGCAATTGCAACGCTGTAACTTTTGGAAGACAAACGTTTCATTTCGTGTTCAGGAGTGAAAATCTTGAAAATCCATTATTTGTTGTATTTTTCTAGATCTGGATCCCTTAGGCATAGAAGAATTTTAATTTGGTCTTCCCTCATCCTGAAGACCTTTCCCTTTCCATCCTAAAGCATAATTCTGGTGACAATACAGGGAAGTTTCACACCTTTCCCTAAGGGATTCCAGTGACTCAGCTTTGATTTAATTATTAATTATCATTCCATAAAAAGCATATCTGACAAATAAGTTTTGAACAGGGGTGCAGAATATCCTTGATCAAAAAATTGTGGATACTGCCTGGAAGAAAATTAGTTTTTTTTTTTTTTTAAACATGCAGTGTAACTGCGTAGTTTATTGTTATCAGCTTGCCCCATTTAGCTTTGTGTAAAGTATCGAATAGTATCGATTTGAAACACTGTGTTCAGTGTTCGTGTGATTTTTGACGTCGTTGTTGCAGTTTTCAGTTCTTACAATTTTTTTATCCCTCGAGGGTCTTCTTCCTTTTATTTTGCTGTCAGGATATTTTTTATTTTTCCCGTTTCTTTTTTTATTTGTTGTTAGAATTTACATATTCTATTTCTACAGAACTTACATATTTTCAATTTTTGGCTGGGTGCCTTGAATTTCTCCCTTTACTGTTCCATCCGAAGTATTTCTCACCCAACCAACAAGTCCTAGCTCCAACGCTTTCTTTTGAGTATACTGAAAGAATACAGTTCGCACAAAGTTACAAACATTAAAATCAACAAGTGAGACAAAAGAGCCAAAGCACAGAGTATCAAACTGAAAAAATGAAATTTAAAAAAACTTTCTTTGCATAAGGGTGGAATTTTGTTTTCTAACAAGCTATCAAAAACTTTTGGAGTCCTTTTTGGTTTGAATCATTGGACATTCTGTTTTTTTGCAAGGCAGGCTTTTTTCTTCAACATTATGCTGGTTTACGTGAAGAATAAATGACACAATCACTTTGGCTGTTGAATATCGATGCAGTCTCTTGATGTGTCTAACAAGGGGACCTTACGGTGACGCCGCCTCCGAATTTGATCAAATTTTCAGGGATGGTAGTTCATGACAAAATATTAGAGCCATGTTTTTAATTTTTTGTGAATAGGCCTCAGTTTTGATGTAAAATATTCTCAAAGTTTCGGAAAAATTATAACGAAATCGTCTCCAAGACAGCGTGCAGCGTCAACTTGGGCCATTTTAGTCCCTCCGCTCACCTGCCGTAGTGGCGCAGTCAGTAGCCGCGCAGTAAAGTAGTAGTAAAGTAAAGTTTGTAGTGTAGTAAAGTTTGATCAAAATCGGAGGCGGAGTCACCGTAAGGTCCCCTTGTAAGTTTCCATTGATTTAAATGGAGTATAGTACCAACAGTTCATCGCTGGAGGACCAAGGTCTACATGCCTCCTAGGCACGTGGACCGCTTCTTCATCTTCACTTCCACTCACATGTCTTGACTCTTTTACACAAGGACTCCAAGCTAGAGCATTGACAGACTTGAAAGCAAATTTAAGCTTTAACATGAATCAAGGATTGATGATTTTGATACTTATTTAATGATGAAGAGCATTTCAAAGAGGTATTAATGTAAATAAGTAGAGGCTCTAATCTTGATTTGAAGGCTAAGATTACAATTCATCAATGTGGTTTGATGAGAGGAGCTGATGAAAGAACTTTGTGTAGGTACCTTTCGGAAGAAAACTCCTGTAACAGAAAATTAAGAGTTTATTAGAAATTCGTTGATTGTAAGACAGAGCTCGTTTCACGAAAAATGGCAGATGACAGATCCCCCGGCTCTCTGCACCGTAGGTTTGCTTGTGTCGCTGCACATCAAAGTCAGCATGCAGAAACACAAACTCGTCCACTGCACAGTAATCAAGCCAATCTGTCATCTGCCAACTCTCATGAAATGACCTCCATTAGAATATCCCTACACCCCCGTATTATTGGGTACTTCAGTCAATGCAATTACAACGAGGGTCAAAAAAACTGGTGGAGCTTACATTACAAGTGCCAGGAAATGAAAAGTTGAAGCCCTCGCTAGAGCTGCATTTGAAAGTTAAAATCCTGTCATGATAATAAAAAAAAAAAAAAAAATCTGAATCTGATGCCAGAACACAATTATGAAATGTTGAATAACTAGATACCTAAGAATAAAAACTAATTTGAAAAATCTCTTCTTTCTTTCTCCTGTCTATCTTGACCATTTAGTACAAATGACTAAAAAAACCAATAGGGTGTGTTGCTCACTTGCTATCATTGTCAATTCATTCATTTAACCTAACCCACAAAAAAAAATCAACTGATTGCCAGTTAATGACATTAGCATCATTTGATGGGCGATCACTAATGTTCATACCGTTACCAAACAGACAAAGTTATTTCACATTTACTGACAGAAAAAAAGGTTGCCTTGGCAACGATAGCCGTTGATTACCCGAAAATTAGAAGTGGTCGATAGGTGGTTGGTAGACATTTTATTCTTTGCTTGACTGGAGTAACTTACCTCCTTCTTTGGTGGCTTTTACACCATAGGAAAGATAATGGTCCCTAGATCTTCTCTTTGTCTATCCATGGAGACAGACTAAATGAATGAAAATTTTTGGACAAAAGTGATTGATTAGGTAAGTGATTCATAGATTGACAGATTATATGTCGGTAACATCCGAGATGAAAATCATGTTCTTGTAACAGGGAGCGTATCAAGAAGAGAAGTTTGAAGAGTAACAACAAGGAAAGAGCAAGTTTCAATAAAAAAAACAATTGATTACTCATTTCCTTTGGTCAGAATCTTGTTAAAAAATGTAACTAAGTAGGTAAAGTATTCTTACCTTGAACAGTTCCGAATATTTCAAAGGCGACTTTGTAAAGTGTTGCATCCATGATTTAATCTCGAGAGTGGGTCTTGTTCTCGCAATGATAAAAAAAAAAGAATGGGAATTGATAGAGAAATAGGATAAAAAGATACGCAAGAAAGGAGTCGGTAACACTTAGCAGGAAATTAGAGCAAGACCGGCGACGTTGATAAGGACATTATTATCAGTGCGTAATATAAACAATCGTCTAACATAACCTAACCTCAAATCAATACGGCCTTCAAAGAGTAAACACTCGAGTCACAGAAAATGACAAGAGAGTGCAGCACTAGCCGCTGGTGATTACCAAAGACTTCTAATACTATCTAGACTGGACATAAGGCCGATTTTAGGGCGGGGGGGTGAATACCTGGGGTGGGACAAAAATCGCATGTTGCGCCTGGCTACGCCGCATCCACGATTACAGTATGTGCTGAGATTTTCAGAAATACATTGATTTAAATGGGAAAATGACTTTTTTGAAAAATTAATTAAAAATACTAAAAAAAATATTTTTCCATAAAAGTTGGTACCGTTTGAAAGCTCATGATATGCAGATTTCGGTTCGGGCCGGTTTTATGTGTGATTTTTGAACGAGGAACATTCAACAGGGGCTTACAGTTGGGTACCGATTTTCTACAGGGTGTTTCATAAAATTGTTTTCTTTGTACTGTTTTTGAATGGTTACAGCTCAAAAAAATAAAATTTATGCGATATATTATTGAGACACGCAAAACAAATAACTTTAATCATAACATATATTACGTAAAATTGAGTATATACAGCTATGTAGGTTGTCTCAGCGGGGTACCGAAACGGTGGAACACCCCGTAGAATCGAGGAAAATTGACCTAACTTTGAGCCTCTGTAGAATGTTTACGATTGAAAAAACGGTATAAAAACCGGCCCGAACCGAAATCTGCATATCATGAGCTTTCAAACGGTACCAACTTTTATGGAAAAATATTTTTTTTAGTATTTTTAATTAATTTTTCAAAAAAGTCATTTTCCCATTTAAATCAATGTATTTCCGAAAATCTTAGCACATACTGTAATCGTGGTTGCATACCGATCGGTTTCAATGGGCAGGCGTTATGTCCAGTCTAGATAGTATTAGAAGTCTTTGGTGATTACAGTGACTAGATAAACCACAGTGCGGCCATTTGCCCTCCACCCCTCAAGAGTGCACCCACTTTAGCATTGGCAGCATGGGGAGTATGATTGTTCTTGGGTTTCGGAATGAAGATTTCTCTACCCCCTGTCTGAAAAAAGTCCTTAATGCCATGTATAAACCATTTTTAGGGCGGGGGGTTGCGATATTTTTTGCGAGTAACTTAGGAACACACTTCCTCCCTATGGCGCCCGTGTTAAGTTGGGTGCGCAACCGCGGGGGGTCAGTTACGGGGAATCGTTGATTTCTCTCAATTTTGCGAACCAATATGTTTCAAATTTGACAAAAGGCCTTCAGTCGTGTCTAACTTGCGTACGAGAACCCTAAGAAACCGTGAAACTACTTCTAAATGCTCAGATTTGCGATTTAAGGAATCCGACTAATCAGAAAGACGACCGAAATGGCCACACTGTGGTTTATCCAGTCACTGTACTGGTGATGGGGCGCGGCAGATTTGAAATAGCGGAGAAATTAACTAAGCCGCACCGCGCGCTCCTCTCGGCAGGCTCGAGTTTGAAGAAGAACCACCACCATTTATTGAATCTTTAAAGAAACTTGACAACAAGTTCTATCAGTGTGATTAATACAGATAACACACTGAGCCTTTAATTTTTCTTTCACTTTTAGGTTAAATAACTATCAATTTGAAAATAGATAGATGAATAAAGTAAATTGAGACATAAATAAATAAATAAGTAATAACAATTAAACTAACTCCGGCAACAATGGGGCTGTTGCGCACTTTTGCCATACAGTCAATTCAAGTACAGAAACCCCCAAAAATATCGCGATGCTTATTCAGATAATTATTGCGGGTAGCTTACCTCAAAGAATACCGAATTCAGAGATTTCATTTGAGATCTCCTTGACTTGGCTTGGAATCAGTGCCGACTCGTACCATGTGGTCTCAAAGGGCACTCTCTATTGAAACCTTCGTAAAATAATCGATTTTTAGGGGATTCACTGAATCCCTGATAAATCGATACTTTTGCACAGGTTCAAATTGCAAAAAAAAAAAATTGGTTGCCAAATAGTTTGGTATCTCTCGTTTCCGTCCCTAATGTCTAAACGTATTCGCGATTTTTTTTTTTTTTTTTTTTTTGTAGTAACAACTGTACTTACGTGTATTTTATTTTTTCTTTCCGAGTTTGGATCTTGGATCCAATGTGTCACCAGTTAATCAGTAAGAGTGAGAGATATAAAAAAAATTCGCTTGCATCAGCGTGCCACGTTATCATTAGAAGCATCTTCAATAACAAATAATATAACAATCGATGGTCAGTTCTAATATCCTTGTTCGAAGAAAGGAAAACGGAACAGCTAGTTTTTCAGCCATTTGTCGGCTTAAAACTTCATCTCATGGAGAGTAGATTCCGGTCCAAATGAAACCCTCTTAACTACACAAGGAGGTGATCACGGAGGATCGGATCGTTTTGGTATCGTTATCGTTATCGTTTACATGTAACCTTATGGGTGGTTCAACTGATCGAATTGTTTTAAGCCCCTCGTAACGATTGGAACGGACGAAAGGAAACGATGAGTCGGGGGCTGTCGTAATCTCAATCATTTGAAGTAGGAAGAAGTGAGGAGAGGATCACCTGCGTGATCGAGTTGCACAGAAGCAAGCTCATTTGATTTAATGCAAACAATAACGAAAACGAGCCGATCCTACGTAATCGCCTCCCAGGATCTAAAACAAAATAAAGACAAACAAAAAACAAAAAACAAAAAATGGTAACTTTACGGTCTCTGCGGGTTAAACCGACAACTTCTTCTAGGGTCCATCCTTTACACCAACAAAATCCCTTTTTTTCTCCATAATAGCCTGGGATTGAAAATGTTCCGTTTTTGAGTTAGATCCCCCTTAAATGTGTGATCTGCCTTTAGTTTTATAAACTCAACAAGCGACTCAATAGTTAAGCGGTACTTCGCCAACAATCGAAAATTTTTATATAGATTCAATTAGAGTAAAAGCATTGTTGCCAAATTGCACGAGCTGCAGCCTTCTCTATGGAGGACAATTCAAATCCAAGCCGAGGTGGCTGGAGCTATTTGGCAACCATGTTTTCTGACATTTAAATGCAGCTATGCAAAAGTATCAATTTATCAGGGATTCAGTGAATTCTACAAAGATAGATTATTTTACGTACCTAGGTTTAAGTGAAGAGAGTCCGTTGTCGCCACATTGTACGAGCCGGCACTGTCTCCAGTGCCAGTCAAGGAGATCTCAAAATAAATCTCTGAATGGAGCTGTTGCAAACTTTTGCTACAGGCTCATTAATAGTTAATAATGGGGTAATACCCAGTAAAACTAACGATTAGCGCACTAAAAAATCATGAAATCCACTCCCAAACTCACAAAATGCTTTTAAACGCGAGACCGTAATGGCGGCCGGGGCCGCGGTTTTCATTGGGGTTCCCTATCTTCAATCAGCGCCATCTACACGAGGTGTTCTCGCAACACCACACAAGAAGAAGAAGAAGCATACGATTGCCATAAGAAAACCGCGGCCTCGGCCGCCATTACGGTCGCGCATATAACAGCATTTTGTGAGTTTAGGAGTGGATTTCGTGATTTTTTAGTGCGCTAATCGTTAATTTTACAGGGTATTACCTCATTATCAACTATCATTAAGCCTGTATCAAAAGTTTGCAACAGCTCCATTGCAAAATTGGGATTTAGTAGGTATGCCAGGTAAATGTGTAATATAAGTAACTGTGAATAGTAGACAGATCTTTCCCTTCATTTGCATTTTGTCTCTTGAGACTTTCGTGGTGATCAAACTAGCAAAGATGAAAAAATTCGTTTTTGAGAAGCAATGAACAGAACTTGCTCTGTTATTTTTATCTCGTCCAGAGTCTTCTTAATCTTATCAGCAGAGTGATTATGAGCATTTGACTCAGAATCGGATAGGATGGAAACAATGGGGTTTCCATTTGATTCAAAATGAAATATATATGACGTAATGTGCGCGTCTTTTCCCGTGAAAATTGACAACTCTTCTTCCATCTGAATCCATCTTCTCTCCTCTTCTACCGCCTTTGCACCCCTACATCAGGCTCTTCTCTTCAAAGTAAAAGCCTTTCGCTCATTCCCCTCGAATCACCGAAAATACTTGATCTCTAATCAAATCATCTATACGTAGGAATGGGGAATGTGATTAGGGCTCCTCGTTACGTTCATAATGTTCTCTCGATAAGGAGTATTAGTTTTACAAGGAAATTGAATGCAAATTAAATTCATTCACAACATGACGAAGTTTTGCTTTGGGCATACAGTATTAACATCCTCCCATTTTTTCTTCCCTCGTAATTTAGTTACTTTCATGCCAAATCGTGAAATTGTCCTTTCCGCGGAATGGGAAAACTGACAGCCCAATTATTTTTGCGGAATAAAGTAAAAGAAAATTGACATGATAAAATTCTCAGTCGAAAACACCACTCATTTTGCAGAAAGAGCAGTTTTTGGTTTTTGATTTAATAAAAAGAGGTTATCATAAGGGTGGATTTCAGCTAATGGAAAAAAAGAGGGTTTTGAGCTGCCTGTCAGTCAAATCATCCCTTTTTCATTCCAGGTTTGATTTTTTGGATAGAAAAAGTTCATAAGTGCTACGAAAAAATTCGAGAGAGCGTATGAATAACTCTGAATATGTTTTTTCTCTGTTTTATAGTCAAAATGTCAGTCTGTTGACGTGTAATTTAGGGGAAGTTAAAGTTTCAAATTGTCACCAAAAAATAACCAGGCCTCTTTTCAGCCTTGCATCATGTGATACCAAATCTGGACTACATAATCTTTCAGAAAATATGACTTAAATCGAATGGATTGAGCATTGCATATTTTAATTTGAAGCTCAAAGTGTGTAACTCAGTTTTTGGTCAGTCTGGTGACGCAGTGCATTTTCCTTCGTGGCCAAACTTCAGGTAGCCCTAGTGGGCTCATAAGGAAAAATATTTGGAGTAGAAGGGGTACCAAGTCGGCACGTACTTGGTAAGTCATCATATATTTCTTTTATTTTAGGCGAAATTTCACTTTGTTTACTGATTTTGGTAGCGTCACACTTTTTCACTGTCAGTCTGACGATGGCTTTTTGTCTCGGAACGTGTGACAAATATGTGCTCGCGCATTTTTTCCCTAAAGTTTTAAGTGCACTCTCAACCTTTCCCCGATTGTTCTGTTTCGTTATGGCACCATAAATTGGTGAAAAAAATTCGAAATCGGCAAATGTCAGTCTGGTGACGGTCATCTCAATGGTCAGTCTGGTGACGTCGTAGTGGTTGGCAGACCGCGAAGAGGCAAGAAAGAAATGACGAGCCAGAAAAACTATGCGAAAAGAAAAGAAATGATGAAACATAAGGAAAAAATGCTTGAATACACATTTTGTCACACATTTCGAGAAAATAAAAAAACGTCACCAGACTGACAATGGCTTCAACTTTCCCTAAAAACCATCACCAGACTGACATTTGGCACTATTTGACAAGTTATAAAACATATCCAGAACTCTTCAGAGCTACACTGAAGCACCGAAGGGGGGGGTTAGGGTTAACCCCCCTCCGAGGCCTTAAAAAAAAAAAAAAGAGGGAGAGAGAGAGAGAGGGGGAGAGAGAAAGAGAAAGAGGATGATGTGGTTCCTTCACAAATAGAAGAAAGAGAAAGAAAAATATCGTGATCAGCTAGGAAGGGGTTCACGGTGAACAAATTCCATGTTATCCGCATTTGCTTAAGAGTTATTCACTGGGGCAGGGGGGGGGGACAAAATCTAACCCCTCGGTGAACCCCCTTCGTGATTATTTCATGGCACTTTCATCCACATTCCTTTTGACTCTTCTCCCTCCAATTACCCTGAGTCAAGAGCAACGATTTCATGCAGGCAGAATCGAAAATATTTTTCAGCATTTCAATTTTACTGTACATGGAAGTACCGTAAAATTCAATCTGAAGGTCAGGAAAATTGAAAAATTTATCGGGGAGGACCCCCGGACCCCCCTTTCGGTGAACCCCTCGGTGAATATTCCATGGCTCCTTCAACCACATTCTACTTGACTCTTCTCCCTTCAATTATGAGTTGAGAGCAAAGATTTCATGCAGGCAAAATCGAAAATATATTTCAAATTTCAATTTTTTTTCTATCCAAAAACTCAAACCTGCATTTAAAAGACGGCAATTCAACAGGCTGGAAGCTCAAAATAATATAAAAATTACTTGGAAATTGAGCAATACGTCTTGCTACTTCGTAAATTTTGCCTTAAACAACATTGTATTAAAAATGTTCGTATTTTTTTGGTAATTGGGTTGTAGGACCTTTGTTAAACATTCATTAATACCACGATAAAGCTGAATTTGATGAAAATATGTGAGAGTAGAAAACGTCACCAGACTGACATCAGTGCGTATTTTTCTGTATTATATCCCTCTGTTCATTTAGAAATCATTGAAAAAGAGCGTTGCACGATATTGCATCGAACAGATTGGGGTTGCAAGATGATAAAAAAATGTTCCCTCATACAATAATATGAGATTCAATTTTAACTCTTTTGGGAACCCTTTTTCTCCCATTAGCTGAAATCCACTCATAAACGTCGGTAGACGCAGACGGCAAGTCAGGTAACCCCACCCTATACTACCACCCTCCCTACGACTTGACAAGTCTGCGGCGCGTAAACACTTATAATTACAGAACTTATTTCGTTCCCCCAAACCGTGCCGGTGCCCTGATATGATCCTGTAGCGAAAAAACTACGCAACCAAATTCATCAAACTTGGTCTTATTTTAACCAGCGTGTTCTGTGCTCGTGCCTTTTTTTTAAGCGTGCCGTATATATACGGTACGCTTTTTGTTTTCATTTTCATATCTAATATATAGGTTGCATGCTTTGCTTATGGCAAAACCTTGGCGGGAAAGGTTTGAAAAATTAAAAACGTGTTTTCATAAAACTGGTTTCATTAATTGTTAATTTATTGCTGCAATCCAGGAGGTCTCGGCGTCTATTTTCTTAAAATTGTAAAAGTTTTGGTATTCCTGTTAATTTCAATAAGTTATTAAGCGTCAAAGTCGAATTCCTTTGAACGAGAATTCCATACAGGTCCAGCAACCTAAGTCATTTGTGCCAACCTATGAGTCAAAATTCAAAGGCAGGAGGGGGGTGGAAACATCTCCCGCAGGAACCCTCTTTGCCCCTCGCCTTTGGGCTCCACCGGTCACAAGATTTCTTCACGGTGCATTAAGCGGTCGTAAATGTGTCAAAATCTGTTTGACGAGGGTTTCGGAAAGAAGTGACGGCGAGGTATTGATAAAGAGCGGGCGGGGAATAGAAAAGAGAGGGACTCGTTCATATTCTTAAGTAGACCTGTTTAGTGATGACGTCACGATCAGAATTGGTTCCAAACAAATGCTCTACCTCTCACTCTCGTTGATTTACCTATAAGAAATCAGATCCAAATTTTCGAACGCAAATTCATGCTAGTTAAAGAACAGTTTTCTCAAATTTTATTGCACCATTAGATTCCACGTATTTTAAAGTATCTTTTCACTCTAACATAATTCCTAAAAGATCACAAGCGAATTTACAATCAAGCGAATTTACAATCACAGTTATACCGAAAGATGTTCTACGTTTTGTCCACGTCTTACTCACGGTCTCTTATGGGAGTATCACCGCCATGCCACTCAATCATTCTAACTTCTCTTCGTATCGAAGCTATTTCTCGAGGTATAACACATGTCGTGATGGTGCTGATGCCTTTATCCTAGAATTTTGTGCTCATAAGAAACTGTGAGTGTGACAAGGACAAAACATAGGACTTTCTTCGATATAACTGCGATTGTGCATTGATGCGCGATGTTTCAGAAAGTTTGTGTTGCGTTCTCATATTTTATCACTGAGAAAAATGTGGGTGTTAAAACTGCAAGAATAGAATCATAGATGTATTTCGCCTTATTTCAATCATGAAACCTATCGTTGCTATAGTCAGCGCGCTTGAATCTACACGAATTCCGATTGTTTCTATGGAATTTCGATTATTTCTATGGGAAAAAAGCGCGGGAATATATATCCTATCGGAAAATTCATTGAAACAATCGGAAATTTTTATAAGGGACGTGGAACCCAATGGTGTAATAAACACAACTGGTGCAAAGAACATGTTGTTTACTAGCACTTGTATTTGAAAATTTGGATCGTGTTTCATATGGGAAAAACCCACGAGAGCGCGAGTGAGGCGGAACCTTTTTTTGGAACCAATTTTTTTCATGACGTCTCACTAAACAGGTCTTGGTCATTTGAAACATTTGAAATTCTGGGGGATCGGCAAATTGAAAACCCCTTTATGAGCGTCTATGCAATCAAGGGATTTTTGAGGAAATTTTGGGCGTTTTGTTGCGAAAAAAAGGTTTTTAAAATCCAGAACAAAGGGACGGGGGTAAAATTCGCATTAATAGCTCTAAAAAGTGAGAGGGGCTGTCACGTGTCTTCCACCCCTGGACAGCCTCCTTGCTGCGGCTATGGAATTGACTCTGGAATAATTTATTTACCTATCCTAAAAAGTTTCTCGCGTGTACAGTATTTTTTACTGGAAGCTTCTTCAAATTTTGGAAATTATAGGTCCATATGGAACTTTGCTTCTCCAACACGAAAAATGATATCGACCGATGGAAACAGAAAAAAAAATAATATTACAATGAGTTGTA
The DNA here is from genome assembly GCA_011764245.1 of Trialeurodes vaporariorum. Lineage (NCBI taxonomy): Eukaryota > Metazoa > Arthropoda > Insecta > Hemiptera > Aleyrodidae > Trialeurodes > Trialeurodes vaporariorum. The sequence goes on along the minus strand of VMOF01000220.1, from coordinate 39,397,655 downwards.
ATGAATAATGGCTTAGTTTTGACTGTAAACTTTCGATACTTTTCAACAAAATAAATGGGGGAGGGGGAATGGGTCTGTTGCAGACTTTTGCTCCAGCGCTATAGAGTGTTCTGTATCATGTAAAATCGCGTGAAAAGTCCATTGGTGGCATCAGAAAGTCATGAAATGCGATAATAAACTCACAAGAGACGTTTAATGAACTCCAAGTTGGCGGTAAAATATCGAGCAACCTGTATGTATGCACCACGAACATCCAAGGATAGCCAACCTCACAATATCGATCACACCCAATCACAATGTATAAAACACATAACCTCTGACGCTTTGAGGTTGTCAACGTTGGCAATTCTTGGATGTTAAAGGTGCATGCATACGGACTGCTCGATACTTTACCGCCATCTTGCATTTCATTAAACATCTATTGTGAGTTTATTATCGCATTTCATGACTTTCTGATGCCACCCATGGACTTTTCACGCGATTTTACCTACGATGAAACACTATTTATCGTTGTAGCAAAAGTTTGTAACAGACCCATTAAAATCCACAAACGCCTTAAACCTCCACACCTACTAATCTATACCCCTAGAATGCTTGACGTGTAAAGGGCACCTGAAATGGTTAGTTCTGTATATTAAAGGATTATTTTTTCATGAATTCGCAAGTGTTCCATTTATGTATCTTACATATCTACATCGTGACAATCGCAATAAGTGCTGACAGCACCTAAAATGGAAAAAAAGAAGAAAAAACAAGCAGGGAAGCTCCGATACATTGCATGTATTGGAAAAGCGTGCCTGTGAATTGTAAACATAAAAATCTGCGCATAAGTTGTTTCATTTGGTCTTCTGCTCTGCTGGGTTTTGCAGAAATAAGTTTTGCATAAAGGCTTACGCATACATGGTTTAAATATATTTATTATAATGTAGTTCATGGGAGAAGATTTGTCAATTTATTGTATATTATTTAATGCATTAGATTTCAATTATTTTACTCATCGTACAGTATCGTGATACCACTTTGCACTTAAACAATCAGACAGAAAATTGACTCCAAATTTTTCATTTCTGATATTTTCATAAGCTCCTGACAACCTCTTGGGGTGTATTCTGGGGGGTTCAAACACATTTTTCAACTTTTCTCGAAAAAACCCTCAATGCAGATGTAAAAATTCATTTATAATCTAAAAGTAGAGAAAAAAATTCGTTTTTTAAGTTTGAAAAATAGGCGCAACGTAGAAATCTGAACAAAAAACTTCTGTGAAGAAAGCTGATTTTATAAGCTTTCAGATGGCGCAAACCGCGATGCCGAAAAACGTTTCGTTCAAGAGTTATGACCGCGCAAAGTTTCAAATCTAGGCCAAAAATAGGGTTCCGACTTTCGATTCTACAAAAAAATTTGTTGCTCCACCAATAATCGATGAAATTCATTGAAACTTGGTGGAAGCGGGTTTTTTGGGTCGCTGAATTTATTTTTGACATAAGTTTTTCAAAATTCTCAAATCATATATGGCCGCCATAGTTTTTCGTTCAGATTCCTTCATTGCGCCTATTTTTCAAACTCAAAAAACGGATTTTTGGAAACTTCAAAAGTAAAACAAAATGCAAAAAAAGGGTCAAATATTTTTGAACTAAACACTGTAGCACATCAATCGAAAGATCTTTAAAATACGCATCTTTTGGTGCAAAGTTCACGTCAATATCTCTTTTCGTTCAAAAGTTATGGAGCATTGGAGGTTTTGACTTTGACCCCCTGCACTCCCGCTCGCAGTTGACCAAATTCAAAAAACTGCAGATATTCTGAAAGATGATGCTTAGCTCTATCATCCCTGAAAGTTTCATCCATTTTTGAGGGGGGGCACTCCTAATGGTAGCTGGATGGACCCCTTTTCATCAAAACAAATACCATTAATTGAGCCTGTCTCGTCCTCTAAAAAGAATAATACAAAAACCATAACTTCGCTTACACTTTCGAACAGGCGTTAATGTTGTAACAATTCCCGAAACTAAAAAATTAAAAGAATACTGATCTAATTTGTTTATTTTAATGAGATCCATTTTCAACCCATAAAAGATTGATTGTTAAAAATTGCGCTAAAAAAAAAAAAAAAAAAAAAAAAAAAAAAAAAAAAAAAAAAAAAAAAAAAATATTTATCAGCTGATCAAATAAAGGCAACAAACGTGACTACTTCATTCCGCGCTCTCTAGCGGGTTCTTCTTGAAGCTTTACTTTTGTGAGAAGGTATCCTATAAGTAAAACCATAATCTGTAGCGGTTTTATTTCGCGCCTTCTATTCGAAAATATCAGCTGACTCTAGACATTCACAGAGAAAGATTATCAAATTAGTGAACTGGTGAGCCGCAGTGCAGCCAATGCAGCCAAACAATCACCGGCTGCAAAACAATAATAAATAAAAAAAAAACATCACACAACGACTCGTTATCGGCCGCCCGGACGAAAAAACCCCGAATGTACTTTAAAATCAATTATATATTCAATAAACGTAATAAAATAACACAAAAACAATGTCCAATATAACAAATTAATCATAAAAACAAACAAAAATTTATTCATCGTAAAACCAACACAGCAGAGTAAAATTACAACGAAGTTGGCAACATAAAACGCAAAATATTACCTCACCGCACTCCACTTACCCCTCAAAAGTGGTGAGTCCGTCGTTTTATTGGAATTATAAAAAAACTAAAGCATTAAAATGAATCCAACTATTTTTGCTGCAAACTTTAGAAGGTACGATTTCATAATTGTACCATTGCAGTCCTCAAAACGCAACAGACACGACAGGAAAAAATCACAAAATTCAAAAACAGCCGATTTTCAACTTTAGGCCACTCAGCATAGGAATACACGTGGAAAGCATAGGCTGCCTTATTACATTGTATACATTGTATTATATTGTTAGCAGCAAAACGATCGGAATAAGCGTGCCATGTTCCATGGGCACGCTTAAAAAACTGTTTATTATTTAGAATCACGGCTTTTCCGAAAATGACGCTTTTTGACTTCAAAAGAACGCAACCTCATTTTTGATCCCTGAACAAGCCGTTTAAAAGGTGGAGGGATTTAGAAATATCTATTGTCTATACTTTATTTGGGTAAAAAAGATCGAGTCTTATCAAATAATTTTCTTTTTTCAGCTTTCAATAGGTTTGTTGCAAACTTTTGCTACAGCACTATAGAGTTTTGATTTTTATGTAAAATCGCCTGAAAATTACATTGGCGGCATCAAATAGTCATAAAAGCCATTCATAAACCCACAAAACGCATTATAAAGAAAGCCAAAATGGCAGTCATAAAGCCGAACAATCTGTGCACGCGCATACGACGAACATCAAAGACAGGCGATCCATTTCCCCCTTTTTCGTTAGAAGGGGGGGGGAAGAAAATATCTCTACAGTCAAACTGTGATTTTAAAAATTTGCATGGTCAAGATGTTGTGTTCTGTGAAGGGTGGCGGGGAGCAAAATATCAAGAATATAGGGTGTTGCAAAACTTAAGTGCCAAACTTATGGAGTGCATTTTTGGGGTGAACATGTAGGGGAGGACTGGGGCAATTGTAACACTTTCGACATTTTCAGCTCTCCAGACCTTATTTTTGCACTTAGGACATCAAAATTTTGCATGGATTACCTCCAAACTATCTAAATTAAGAATTCTTAGCCATAAAGCTCATACTCCAAAATTTACAGCCTTTATAACAATTTTTCGAGCTTCCGGACGAATGTTACAATTGCCCCGCGGTAGGGGCAATTGTAACAGTGCGTGGGGCAATTGTAACAAATAAGTAAGTTGCAAGTTATGAGACTTGCGCCCTTCCAAAAAAGTCTTATGATTAATTTCACGTAGGAGAGGAGTAGTGTATCCAATTTTCGACTCACCCACCCCTCCCCCTCCCCCCTCACCACCCTCGCCCACACCCAACCCCTTCAACCCACCACCCCTGCAGAAGCGTAGAAACCAGTTCAGGAGCACATGAAAAATGCTGCCCTATTTCACAGCATCCTCCGTAACCTTCCCCCCGCTACGATCGACACCCCCTCCCCTCCCTCCACCCTCCCCCACCCTCCCCCCACCCACCCCCTTCATACTGGATCCCCTTCCTCCTCTTGTGCAGAAACATTTGACAAAAATTGAATAGAACTGCGGAAGACAATCTTAAAGGATTCCCCTCATCACCCCTCCCCCCACTCATCACCCCCTCCCCCCTCACCGCCCTTCCCCCTCCCGACCCCTGCCATTGAGTGGTCCACCGCTGGTCGATCCGCCACGGAGTAGTCAGCACCACTGACGATCCGCCGCTGAGTAGTCCGCTGCTGGCTGATCCGCCACTGGTTAGTCCGCCACTGATGATCCGCCACTGAGTAGTCCGCCGCTGGCCGATCCGTCACTGGCTAGTCCGCCGCTGTTCGTTCCGCCACTGGTTAGTCCACCACTGGCTAGTCCGCCGCCGGCCGATCCGCCACTGGTTAGACTGCCACTGGTTAGTCCGCCACTGAGTAGTCCGCCACTGGCTAGTCCGCCGCTGGCCGATCCACCACTGAATAATCCGCTGATGGCCGATCCGCCGCTGGTTAGTCCGCCGCTGGCCGATCCGCCACTGGCTAGTCCGCCTCTGGCCGATCCGCCACTGGCTAGTCCGCCACTGATGATCCGCCACTGAGTAGTCCGCCGCTGTTCGTTCCGCCACTGGTTAGTCCACCACTGGCTAGTCCGCCGCCGGCCGATCCGCCACTGGTTAGACTGCCACTGGTTAGTCCGCCACTGAGTAGTCCGCCACTGGCTAGTCCGCCGCTGGCCGATCCACCACTGAATAATCCGCTGATGGCCGATCCGCCGCTGGTTAGTCCGCCGCTGGCCGATCCGCCACTGGCTAGTCCGCCTCTGGCCGATCCGCCACTGGCTAGTCCGCCACTGAGTAGTCCGCCGCTGTTCGTTCCGCCACTGGTTAGTCCACCACTGGCTAGTCCGCCGCCGGCCGATCCGCCACTGGTTAGACTGCCACTGGTTAGTCCGCCACTGAGTAGTCCGCCGCTGGCCGATCCGCCACTGAATAATCCGCTGATGGCCGATCCGCCGCTGGTTAGTCCGCCGCTGGCCGATCCGCCACTGGCTAGTCCGCCACTGGCTAGTCCGCCTCTTTCCGATCCGCCACTGGCTAGTCCGCCACTGATGATCCGCCACTGATTAGTCCGCTGCTGGCCGATCCGCCACTGGTTAGTCCGCCACTGATGATCCGCCACTGAGTAGTCCGCCACTGAATAATCCGCTGATGGCCGATCCGCCACTGGCTAGTCCGCCGCTAGTCGATCATTCCATGTCAATGCATTCACAATTATCAACAAATACAACAAACTAACCTTCAATACGACGTGTTACAACTGCCCCTGCAGTCGTGTTACAACTGCCCCGCAACCGCACTTTTTAATTAAACAGGTCTCACTGGATAACAACATAACCTAAAAATTTGAAATTTGCACGAAAATGTTCCTTAGAGTATAAGGAATGAAATCATGCAAAAAGTTTAACCGAGCAACTTTATTAAACCGGTTTTAGTCGAAAGTGAAGCAGTCCAAAACCATGAACGAAAATGGGCGAAAACCATGAACTCCCTGTAAAAACCATAATTATGCACCGATTGCCGTGGAACTTAGTATGGTATGTTGGAGTAAAGTAAACAATATATTAATGGCCGCAGTTCCAATTTTTTCCGCTTGGAAGTGCCTCAACTAGCACTGTTACATTTGCCCCGTGTTACAATTGCCCCAGTCCTCCCCTACCTATATAAGGCTTTATTTTTCTACATGAATATGTGCTACAGATGTTTCTCTTCTGAGCTAAAGCCCTCCAAAATTTTGAAAACTAAAAACGAAAAACAAAAAACAAACACAAAAAAACAACACCTTCGACTCATCTCCTTATAGATACATCTGATCTAAATTTATTTTTTTCATAATTTCTCACCAAACAAGCTCAATTGGACAGCACTTCTCACAAAAGAACTGAGTGACATTTTTGATAAAATTGAGTTATTGATTGATAGACCTAGCAATACTGAATCTCGAAGCAACAAGTGCTTCTTCTAATAACAACTATTTCCCGTCAAAATTCCAGGTAAAAGTGAGCTGGTGAGCCTCATTGATGTCATTGTCCATATGATGAAATTAAATGAGAACTTGGTTCCTTTTTCTTAAACCTTAATCCGAGTCACGTAAGGAAGCAACTCCGACTTGGTTCCTTTTATAGAATTGGGAACGGACTTAAGTCCGGATTAACGGATTTTAAAATATCAACAGTGTAAACCAACTCTGCCGTTTGGTTTCTCTTAGAGATTCGGTTTTCGTGATTATGCCAAACAAAAAAAAGAAAGGAACCAAGTCACTTTAAACGCTAAAAATTAAGTAGGTACCTTTCCTGCATAGAAAATTCCTTTTTTCCGGTGTTGAAATGCAAAAACATAACACGGTAGTTGAATGAAATCAAAACGTAAGTAATTCCGAGTTTTTTGTTTAAATGCTATAGCTCTTCAACTTTGGACTCAATTTTCTCGAGATCCGCTCCATGTCAAGTGGTTCCTCTTTGATGAATTATCATTGCTAGCAAAAGCATTAAAGCTGTTCAGACTTTAGTGGCACGCTTTTCCAACACCTGCGTGTTGGAATTTTCCCTGCTTGTTTTTTTTTTTTTTTTTTTTTTTTTTTTTTTTTTTTTTTTTGAACGCAATCCGTTCTATAGTTTTGAGAAATGATGAAAAAGCCTCAATATATCTCATTATAGCGGTCCTTTTAAATTACACGCTGACTCTGCTCTTAATGGCTACAGTCTTTTAGTATTTGAGATCTCCGCGAGAGTCGACGCTTCATCGTCAGTCCACAACAACTGCAAATCATTTCAAAACATCAACATTTCTCCCTGTCTTGACACTTTTAAACTAAACTCGTAACAAATACACGAGTGATTACAAGTGATTGTTTCAATTACAACGGAGACCGTGTAATACGAAATTTTTCCTCCTCGGTTCTGATTTTTAAATAAATGTACCAAACATCTTTTTTTAGTTATTTCGTTTGTGTGCTTCTAATTTGTTGCATGCTCTCGTATAGTGAAGGTTGGTTAAACATGAAATAAACTACTTACCCTTGTACAATTACACCCTTAAGACCTTTTTAAAAATCAAAATAGGTGCTATCAAACCAAAAAATAGAATGAACGTGAAAAAGGAAAATTAAATGGTAAAAAATAGAGTCAATCGATATGGGCTCAATGAATTTTCACGAGACTTTGACCGCACAATATAGTACCAAAGAACTAAAATATTTCCCTCATACAGTCTCCATAAACAACCATTGAGACCGTTTCAAGAGGCAGTATAGGTGCTGTCAAGCAAAAACAAGGAAATTCGAGTAAATAAATGTATGAACATAATATTCATAATGATTCAAGTATGACTCGAGTAATTTTTATGAATATTGGCAAAAACAATCTACAGACAGCCTATAAAAAGTAAACTACTTATCTTCATTCTATTAAACCCTTTAGATCCTTCAAAAACCAAAATAGGTGCGATCAAACAAAAAGAAAAAGAATAAACGTAAAAAGTTGAAAATAAAAAGTGGAGTCAATCACTATTGATTGGATGAATTCTGATGGAACTTGGCTCACACAATCAACAGCCAAAGTAAGTTTTTGAAGAGGAGCTTGGTCCATTAAGCTGAAAAATTCTTTAATAGATCCACGTTCAAGGGAGGAAACCAAATATTGTTATGTGAAGGAATCAAGAAGAATCAATCTTGATTGCTCCAAGCCATAACAACTAAGGGGAAAATTAAACTACTAAAACAAATAATAAATGGTTGTAACTGAAAGAAGAAAAAACAATTACATTCTAATCCGAAATCGCTGGAAAGCTTGTTGAAAGCAACCAAAAAATTGAAATTTTAAAGTAGGGATATCAGGTGACCTTCAAAATTTAAAATGGGCAACTATATCTCCTGCTGCGTTACAAAATTGCATACACTTCGGATTGAAGGCTATTTAATGTCAAGAAGTGAACTTTGAATATCAGGACCCGTTCCTTTCGATTTCAGTTTTCTTTCTTCATAGAATGAAAAGGCAATTTAAAGGGGGTGTGGGGATTTTCCCCAGAATATTTAAGGGGGGTATGGGGGTTTCCCCCAGTTTAAATTTGATGTGAGAAAGTGTTCGTTGGGAATTCCCTACAGTTTATTTCGGTCACGTTTCGTGACTGGTCCTCCGCAGGGTCGTGCCGAGAGGAGAGAGGTGGCATGTGAGTACCCTTGCTCCGGGTGGTACTGGGGGGGGGGGGGGGGGGGGATCAAGGTGTCATGTCAGGGTGAACAAGCAGGGGGGGGGGGGGGGTCATAAGCTCATGAATGTGAATAGTGTATGATGGTTATGGCGGACGGGCGGCAAAATTGCAACCTTATTTTCTCCTCTCCGGAAACGTTTGTGCTGCCCGGGTCCTCCGGAATTCTTTCATCTCATAGCGACGCGACGGGAAATGAATATATTTTGTTCCACTGTGTGTTGCAGGGCGGCTTGGGTATATTTCCCATGAATAGAGATATGGAATGAACATTAAAATCTTTAAAAGTAGGATTATCAAACCCAACAGACGAGTCGACCTGGGGTGGAATCGGTCACCAGTCATCGCTTCACCGGCTTTAGACAGGCGGACGTGAGGGCAAAAGACTCAGCCAGCAGCAGGACTAAATGACGCGCGATTGATATTGAAATTAGGTGGACATTTCTTCCTCGCGCGTCCCTGTATAATTAATTCGCAGGGTTGCCTGTTGTATTCGACAAGATACACCGTTCATTCAGCGCAATCCGCGGTAGATTTTGCTGGTTTTTCTTATATCAGGCGATTCCAGGCGAATCTTATCTGGATTTCAATCTGATGGATAGCGCCATACTAGTCGCTATAGTCGCGATTGCGGGAAAAGTCTTACTTTAGGCGTATTAAAAAAAAGCAAAAAAAAAATATCGCAAAATCCAAGGAACATGAGGATCTGCGTAATTTTTTGTTAGATTTTTTGAGCCCAAAATGAGGAAAATTGGTTGAGAATTAAAGCCGTAAGGTAAGGTGGAGTAACTGGGTAGGAGTTACTCGAAAAATGTTGAGATTCAAGTTCGAGATTTTTTTTACCTCTTAATTGCAAGAAAATGTCCAACTGTAATTTTTTTTAACTTCTGGCACCGTTGGTATTTGATGAAAAGCAGCAAAAAATCTATAATACCAGCCCCAATTTTTTTAAATAAAAAGTCAAAATTTCTTTTTCTTTCTTCATATGCGTGCCATATACTTTTAATGATTCAATGGCTAGAAACTATTGTATATTGTATCGCTCCTAATCATTCCAAAAATTCCAATTTGAGCAATTTTTGGATAGTTTGAAGACTCAAAAGTGATGTTGTAACCACCTGCTTCTAAAAGCGCTGAAAATTCAGCAATTAAAACTGACTAAAAAGTCATATCCTCTGATAGACTGCGGGCAGAACTGATAAATAGGATAAAAATAGTAAAGAACACATTGAGGATATATTTTGTTCAAGAGGAAGTCTAAATATTGGAGAAAAAAATGAAATCATAATTTGAGAGATTCGCGTGGGTAGACCAGAGCAAAATTGAATCTGGAACTTATTTAAAAAGAGAAATTTCCATTTCTAGACACCTTGATCAGACGTTGTTGTAGGGCGAAAAATACAGACGCAAACTTTGAGCTTCTCCACAGTTCGGAAAAGTTGTTTTTAGCTCTTTGTTTATTGCTCCACATGGTTTACGTCAAAATAAAGCAGAATTTTGTTTAAACTCAAATAGCAGTATTAGTATAGGAACGCACTGCCTAATTACCCCACCTCCCAGTTACCCCACCTCACCTTTTTTGAAATTCATTTCGCCATAAGCTTAGTGAGTGCTACCAAGAGAAAGTGATACTATATTTCTATTTGCCTCACTCGCACTCATTAAGGCTTTTAGGAATTTTCGTATTTCATAATTTCCGACTTTCTTTTTGAGTTTTTCAGCTTCAAACTTTCAGGGTACGTTGTATGCTCTCAGGTACTGACGTTCCTCAAATGTGTGCTTTCAGCGTAATATCATAAATTTTTAGCCAGAAACTGTTGACTTTTTGAGCAGCGTGACATGGTGTCCACAATTCAAACTAATCGACCATGGAATCATCTTAATGTGCATTGTGCCTCGTTAACAGAAACATTTATAGACTTGAAGATTTTTATGTCATCACATGTGGTACACAAATGCCTCAACCCTTATACTTACATCAGGGGGAATGTTGAGTACAGCTCGGAAGATGTGTCTCACAGCGCGTGGGATTTTGGAAAGGGAGAATGGATGATGGTGGGGGGGGTGAGGGAAAGAGAGGTCGAATGAGAATTAAAGGGCTGGAAGAAAGAGGAGTAATAGAAAGAGCGAGAAGCTGCCTGGCTAAAGCTCAGAGAGTAGAAAGTAAGGTTGATCAAAAAGCAGGCTGTCAAGGAAATTTGCTTCGAGCGTTCGAGGTAGGTACATGCACAATGTTCATGTCAGTGTGTGAGTGTTAGTCTGTGCGCGTGGAGTACTCGCAGACAGGATGTCAAAACCATGGCTTCCCTCATGTCCCTCTTTGCACCCATCTCAAGCCTAAGCTCAACTTTTTCCTCAAAAAGATCAGGCAACATGAAAAAAAAAGGCTTTAGAAACATCAGAGGCGCGCAACTCCTCTGCGGCGCGCTGCAAACCGAATGAACGTTTGCGATGTTATATATCCGTAACCCGTTTTCCAGGAAAATTTCGTTCCGATGATCCAACTTGCGGAAAAGAACGCGGGAAATTCTGGATGGAATGAGAAAAGTTGCAAGTCTTGCAGTTTTTGTACATTCTTTCAATTTTATAAATTACTTTTCCAAGATTGGCGAAGCGAGCAGTTTGACATCATATTGTTCATCGAAACTCACGAGAAAGGTCGATTTTGAGGTTTCTTACCGTACACCAAAATACCTGGATCTCTTGCTTGGGTTCAAATGGACAAATAATAATCTAGGTTGCCAGATTACACGCCACTTGCCATTCAGAGGACTTTACTTACTTAAAAATCTACTTGAGTTGACTTGAGAAATACGCAAGTCGGAGCCGAGTCTCGTGAGAAAAATTGCAATTCGAAGAAGCTTACCAATTAAAATCCGCAATAATTGAGAAATCTTGGGTCTTCCCCCAGGCAGGTAACGAGCTACTTTAAAATTATGATTCAACTTTCTTGAGCTTTACCTCGAATATGGAAAATCGTGGGGTTTTCAAAGCATCTTCGAACTGCAAAAGCGTGCCTATTTTTAGTTGGAAATCCCTTTAAAATATATTCTTCGAGAAATCTTGAGGCGGTTTGATTCAAGGCGTTTTTTCTGAATTACAAATTGAATCTGGGGGGCTTTCCAAGTTCGAGCCAAGTTAAATAGATCTCAAGTAACGTTTCTTAATTGCGCACTTAATATGTGTGAGTTTTCCTGATCTGTAACGTCTTCCATATGTTTCGAATTGACTTGACTGACTTTCCCAAGAAATTATTGTATGTTGAGCAGCGAGCTCTAGCCTGAACAGTCCAAACAGTTTTATGAACAATATGAACGTTTATTAACCTTAAATGTTTCGATTAAACAAAATCTGAATTCAGATCTGATAAGGCATACTTGACAAAGAGCAAGTGCTCTTAGCACTTTTAGAATCAGGTTCAGGTTGACAAAGGAAATCAAATATACTACAATTTTTTGGCCTGTCTTGACTTGCGACTTGAGTATTCTTCGAGTTAAGAATAGGCGGGTTATGTCAAATGTTCCCAACAATATTCTTTTGAGTTGAGGCGGAGGATTTTTCACTGTGCTAAAATCCAAGTGCGGACATCAAAACTTGGGCGTAGCCTGAGGGATGCTGCTCAAGAGAGTGATTCGGAAGTTGACAGAAATTAATGGGACGAAAAATATTAGGGAGGTAGAAAAAAAAAAAAAAAAAAAAAAAAAAAAAAACTGTCTAAATTGAAATCTGGGAAGAGGCAGAAGTTCCGGACGGAGGCCAAATTAGCAGATACAATTGGAGGAATAAATTACGCTAGAAATAAAAATAAAAAAATAATTAATGCATCACTCAGAGATGTGGTAAGAGGGGGGGGGGGGGGGGGTGAAGCGCGACGCGACGCGGCGTTGTTCAGAACTGTGAACGGGGCGGGCGTTTGGCGAAGGGATGAGAGGAGAGAACAAGGTGCGATCTTGCGAGAATTTCATTAAATTTAATAAGTATACGTTTTTCTTGGGGGTGTGAAAGGGGAAAGGGATGACTGGATGGAGGTGCAAAACCTCTTCCTCACAGGTATCTTTTGTTCGCTCTTCGGCGCGGCGCGGCGCACCGTCACAGCATGAGGTTTTCTCGTCAACTTTTTTAAAATCATCCTGTACACTCCCCCTAGCTCTCTCCACCTCTCTCCACCTCCTTCATCTTTCCTCCATCTCTCGGCATCTCTCCTTATCTCTCTGCCTCTCTCTACCTGTACATCACCCCCATCTCACTCTCTCTCTATCTCTCCCTCTCTTTCTCTTTTTCTCTCTTTCGTTCTCTTTTCTCTCTCTCTCTCTCTCTCTCTCTCTCCTCCCCTCTCTCTCTCTCCCCTCTCTCTCTCTGTCGCTGGTTAAGTGTAAGAAAGGGTCTTGAGCCCTAAATTTGCCTTTCTTTAGTTTCAATTCCTCTTTTTTTGTCTAACTTTTGAATAAAAAAAAAAAACGGTATTATCATCATCATATCTCTCTCTCTCTCTCCCTCTCTCTCTCTCTCTCTCTCTCTCTCTCTCTCTCCTCTCTCTCTCTTCTCTTTCTCTTCTCTCTCCCCTTTCTCTCTCTCTCTTCTCTCTTCTCTTCTCTCCTCTCTCTCTCTCTCTCTCTCTCCTCTCTCCCCTCTCTCTCTCTCTCTCTGTCTCTCTCCTCTCTCCCCCTCTATCTTCTTGTGCTTTTTCCAACCTATTCCTCTCCTCTCTTTTTAGGATTTATATTTGCAGTTACCATTCCTCGTATTCACCTCTCTTTCTACTATCCTCTGAAACTTCCCAACCGTGTATTATAGAGCTTCCTCTAGTCCTACATAAACTGAAATTGTGTCTTTCTTAACTCTTTCACTCCCGAATCACGAAGACAAATCTCCGCTTGCTCACACAAAATAAAGGGGTGGATAAATATTCCTACTCTGGGTTGTTAATTTTGCCTAAGCTATTAACTGAAGGCGCTCTCCGGAACATTTTTTAGCAAAAGTCAACAACTTGGAGTCTATAGCTTCTATAAAAAAACTTAAATGTTGTAAAGCAGATCTGCGATCTACAGGAACAAAAACGAATAATACTCGGCATCGGGCGTGGTGTTGAAAGGGTTAAACATGGGTTCAAAACTGCGAGGAGCAGACTACAGTGAAATGTGGTTTGATATAATTATAACGAAGTACACCAATAGAGGAAAGGGAGGGGGCTTGGAAAGTCGAAAATTCATGAATTTTGTTTTCTTTTTTGGGGGGGGGGCTGTTTGAAGGATAGACTCAGAAAAACTATGAATAAAACAGATTAAAACTATCAGATAGACTCAATGAACTGTGGAAAAATAACTAGGTAATATTTTAAAAAAAGCTTCTTTGAAAAAATAGGTCTGAAAATTCCCTATTTTTTTAAAAAAAAACCAGAGGTCTCTAGCTATCATATAACAAAAGTAGTTCAAACTTTTGCGTCCAAAATATTGGAAAATTGCAACACTTCGAAAAATTGAAAACAAAACCAAAACCAAACCAAATATATATACATTTTTGATAATTTTCTTTTAAATATATATATTTGGTTTTGGTTGACAAAACCAAAAATATGGTCGTGTTCGGGAGCTTTCAGGCTACAAAATAAGTGAAAAAAAAAAAAAAAAAACCAAAAAAATTTTGAAAATTGGATATTTCAGAAAGGGATACCCCCTTAACCAAATAAATAATTAGACAAAGATGATTTTGCGGCATGAGCTAGGAAGTGTAAGCGGAGCCGATAATCTTTGGCGAATTTTTAATTTTATTCCTTCAAATCAAAACAAAAACTGCCTGTAACTTTGACCTTTTAATTTCAAAGCGCCCTTCAGTTGAAAACCAATGCTCTAATTCATTTTATTCAATCATATATGTATTTACTATGAAATATTATAATGAGAAAAAATGTTAAAAAAATTCCAAAGATTATCGGTTAGGAACCGCCTACTCTTCTGAAACGAACTTTACTTTTGCAAACACCATTATTATGTGCTTGAAAAATTAACGTATTTGCGTTTCGCAATAAAATCCTACGTCCATTTACTTGATTTATTCCTTTCCCTTTTTTCTGTTTGCTCTTTTCCATCCAATTTCTTCTTTTTCCTTCTTCTTAATTGAAGTTAATTCTTGAGGCTCGTGCGTCCGCCCTTCATTTGCGAGGGAGATGTCTTATTGCTACGGAACTGTTCTCCGTCTGCAGAAGGGGCAGGTGTCAAGTCTGAAAACACTATAAACCTGGCATTACTATTGATGGTGTTTTTCAAACGCGGAAGATTAATTTATAAATGGACTGTTCAGTTTCTGCCTCTGAAATTTCAGAAAAGCATATCTTTTATGCATGAGCCTAATGGCTTGTCGTCCGTTGTGTGGTTCTCTGACAAGCAGCCGGGCGAAGTGTGCATTTTTGCAACGTTACATTCTTGTGCAAAAAGTCAAAGTTGGAGGTGTTCTGTTCATCGCCCGACCAATGCAAAGGCTCGATCTTTTTCATCGGCCAAGTCAACCCTTTTGAGCCCACGAGAGGAGTGACTGGAATGACCCCAGACCAGTTTTTTTTTTTGCGTAAATTTCTCTTTGTTGTCTCTAAATTTTTTTTTTTTTTTTTTTAAACAAAAAAAAAGAAAAATTTATGACATTAAAGTTACGGATAAAGCCGACATTTATGCCACTTTTCACGTTTTTCGGATAATCGTGGATATAACCAGGCTTTTTGTGCTTTTAATATACCTTTAAAACTTATTAAGATTTGAGGTTAGGTTAGGTTAGAAGACAGAAAAACCAGTTCAATTCATTAGAACAAGGAAATTTCATATATTTTTAGGATCAGTGGTGTTCAATTCTTTATTGGTTCATACAGTGGTGCACAAAGAAAAAAAACAAGCAACCAAAAAAATTTTTTGGAAGTGTCATTTCCTCGAAAAATAGGCATAAATATCCTAAAATGGGTCTGTTACACACTTCGGCTAGAGCATTTTAAAGTATCAATTCTTATGTAAAAATAACAATGGCAGCATCAGGAAACACCAAAATTCATTAAAAAAATCAAAAATTGCGAAAAACACTAGACACTATTCACCCCTGTATCTTTCCACCACGTGCACGATATTTCGCGAAATTAGCGCGGCACATTCAAATAAACACGGCCGACTGTCATCACAGCTGACTTCATAAACAAATAAACAGTAAACACGGATGGCGTCTGTTTGAATTCTTACGTCTCAATATCCTCAAATCCTCAAAAAATATTAAGAAAGGTAAAGGTACGGAAACCGACATTTGTGTCGAAAACTTATCAAAATGAAACAATAACACACAGGAGTTCCAAGGATAATGATTGAAGTTGGAATCAAACTTGGAACTCCTGTTTGTTATTGTTTCATTTTGATAAGTTTTCGACACAAATGTCGGTTTCCGTACCTTTCTTAATCTTTTCTGAGGAATTGAGGATATTGAGACGTAAGAATTCAAACAGACGCCGTCCGTGTTTACTGTTTATTTGTGTATGAAGTTAGCTGTGATAAAAGACGGCCGTGATTATTTGAATGTGCCGCGCTAATTTCGTGAAATATCGTGCACGGGGGGGATAGATACAGGGGTGAATAGTGTCTAGTGTTTTTCGCAATTTGTGAGTTTATTAAAGAATTTTGGTGTTTTCTGATACTGTCATTGTTATTTTTACAGCTGTTTATATAAGAATTAATACTTTAAAACGCTCTAGCCGAAGTGTGCAATAGACCCATTGGTTTAGTTAAAGCTTGTACTGTGCTAGGCATTGACGTCAATAAAAAAATCAAGTTAAATCTCACCTACTTACTTTAACAACCGATGCGCTCGATCGTCATGATCAGCGTGTTGCTCATGTAGTATATATGTATGTAACTCGCGTTTTGCAGGTGATGCGAGTGTGCATCGATCGCACAAGCGTGCTGCTTGTAGTGTACTTTGTGTTCTGCAGGAGTTCCGCGCGCGTTAACCGTATTTCAGCAAGTGATGATTATTCGAATAGCGCCTAAAGCTTCCAGATTTATCTTCCAACTAGAATTGAACATTTTTTTGTGATTTAACTTTTTTCCCCTCGCAAGAAATCTGAAAAGTATTCAGTTCTGTCTATGGACTCGTGATTGAATTACACTTTCATGCCGATTTTTCCCCGCATACTAAGCACGACTTAGATTTTTAATATTCATTTCATAGGTATACGCCTTATTTTACTGCGGTGTTTTGTGAGAACGTCAAGCACCAAAAATCATGTGATTCACTTGTTGCGATTGTTCCCACATTCTTTTCTTGGACCTTAAAAATAGACAAATGGTATTTGTTATAGGTGTAAAGTAAATTCT
>VMOF01000220.1:39362969-39380472 GCA_011764245.1 Trialeurodes vaporariorum | reverse complement strand
TCTTCAATAACAAATAATATAACAATCGATGGTCAGTTCTAATATCCTTGTTCGAAGAAAGGAAAACGGAACAGCTAGTTTTTCAGCCATTTGTCGGCTTAAAACTTCATCTCATGGAGAGTAGATTCCGGTCCAAATGAAACCCTCTTAACTACACAAGGAGGTGATCACGGAGGATCGGATCGTTTTGGTATCGTTATCGTTATCGTTTACATGTAACCTTATGGGTGGTTCAACTGATCGAATTGTTTTAAGCCCCTCGTAACGATTGGAACGGACGAAAGGAAACGATGAGTCGGGGGCTGTCGTAATCTCAATCATTTGAAGTAGGAAGAAGTGAGGAGAGGATCACCTGCGTGATCGAGTTGCACAGAAGCAAGCTCATTTGATTTAATGCAAACAATAACGAAAACGAGCCGATCCTACGTAATCGCCTCCCAGGATCTAAAACAAAATAAAGACAAACAAAAAACAAAAAACAAAAAATGGTAACTTTACGGTCTCTGCGGGTTAAACCGACAACTTCTTCTAGGGTCCATCCTTTACACCAACAAAATACCTTTTTCTCCATAATAGCCTGGGATTGAAAATGTTCCGTTTTTGAGTTAGATCCCCCTTAAATGTGTGATCTGCCTTTAGTTTTATAAACTCAACAAGCGACTCAATAGTTAAGCGGTACTTCGCCAACAATCGACAATTTTATATAGATTCAATTAGAGTAAAAGCATTGTTGCCAAATTGCACGAGCTGCAGCCTTCTCTATGGAGGACAATTCAAATCCAAGCCGAGGTGGCTGGAGCTATTTGGCAACCATGTTTTCTGACATTTAAATGCAGCTATGCAAAAGTATCAATTTATCAGGGATTCAGTGAATTCTACAAAGATAGATTATTTTACGTACCTAGGTTTAAGTGAAGAGAGTCCGTTGTCGCCACATTGTACGAGCCGGCACTGTCTCCAGTGCCAGTCAAGGAGATCTCAAAATAAATCTCTGAATGGAGCTGTTGCAAACTTTTGCTACAGGCTCATTAATAGTTAATAATGGGGTAATACCCAGTAAAACTAACGATTAGCGCACTAAAAAATCATGAAATCCACTCCCAAACTCACAAAATGCTTTTAAACGCGAGACCGTAATGGCGGCCGGGGCCGCGGTTTTCATTGGGGTTCCCTATCTTCAATCAGCGCCATCTACACGAGGTGTTCTCGCAACACCACACAAGAAGAAGAAGAAGCATACGATTGCCATAAGAAAACCGCGGCCTCGGCCGCCATTACGGTCGCGCATATAACAGCATTTTGTGAGTTTAGGAGTGGATTTCGTGATTTTTTAGTGCGCTAATCGTTAATTTTACAGGGTATTACCTCATTATCAACTATCATTAAGCCTGTATCAAAAGTTTGCAACAGCTCCATTGCAAAATTGGGATTTAGTAGGTATGCCAGGTAAATGTGTAATATAAGTAACTGTGAATAGTAGACAGATCTTTCCCTTCATTTGCATTTTGTCTCTTGAGACTTTCGTGGTGATCAAACTAGCAAAGATGAAAAAATTCGTTTTTGAGAAGCAATGAACAGAACTTGCTCTGTTATTTTTATCTCGTCCAGAGTCTTCTTAATCTTATCAGCAGAGTGATTATGAGCATTTGACTCAGAATCGGATAGGATGGAAACAATGGGGTTTCCATTTGATTCAAAATGAAATATATATGACGTAATGTGCGCGTCTTTTCCCGTGAAAATTGACAACTCTTCTTCCATCTGAATCCATCTTCTCTCCTCTTCTACCGCCTTTGCACCCCTACATCAGGCTCTTCTCTTCAAAGTAAAAGCCTTTCGCTCATTCCCCTCGAATCACCGAAAATACTTGATCTCTAATCAAATCATCTATACGTAGGAATGGGGAATGTGATTAGGGCTCCTCGTTACGTTCATAATGTTCTCTCGATAAGGAGTATTAGTTTTACAAGGAAATTGAATGCAAATTAAATTCATTCACAACATGACGAAGTTTTGCTTTGGGCATACAGTATTAACATCCTCCCATTTTTTCTTCCCTCGTAATTTAGTTACTTTCATGCCAAATCGTGAAATTGTCCTTTCCGCGGAATGGGAAAACTGACAGCCCAATTATTTTTGCGGAATAAAGTAAAAGAAAATTGACATGATAAAATTCTCAGTCGAAAACACCACTCATTTTGCAGAAAGAGCAGTTTTTGGTTTTTGATTTAATAAAAAGAGGTTATCATAAGGGTGGATTTCAGCTAATGGAAAAAAAGAGGGTTTTGAGCTGCCTGTCAGTCAAATCATCCCTTTTTCATTCCAGGTTTGATTTTTTGGATAGAAAAAGTTCATAAGTGCTACGAAAAAATTCGAGAGAGCGTATGAATAACTCTGAATATGTTTTTTCTCTGTTTTATAGTCAAAATGTCAGTCTGTTGACGTGTAATTTAGGGGAAGTTAAAGTTTCAAATTGTCACCAAAAAATAACCAGGCCTCTTTTCAGCCTTGCATCATGTGATACCAAATCTGGACTACATAATCTTTCAGAAAATATGACTTAAATCGAATGGATTGAGCATTGCATATTTTAATTTGAAGCTCAAAGTGTGTAACTCAGTTTTTGGTCAGTCTGGTGACGCAGTGCATTTTCCTTCGTGGCCAAACTTCAGGTAGCCCTAGTGGGCTCATAAGGAAAAATATTTGGAGTAGAAGGGGTACCAAGTCGGCACGTACTTGGTAAGTCATCATATATTTCTTTTATTTTAGGCGAAATTTCACTTTGTTTACTGATTTTGGTAGCGTCACACTTTTTCACTGTCAGTCTGACGATGGCTTTTTGTCTCGGAACGTGTGACAAAATATGTGCTCGCGCATTTTTTCCCTAAAGTTTTAAGTGCACTCTCAACCTTTCCCCGATTGTTCTGTTTCGTTATGGCACCATAAATTGGTGAAAAAAATTCGAAATCGGCAAATGTCAGTCTGGTGACGGTCATCTCAATGGTCAGTCTGGTGACGTCGTAGTGGTTGGCAGACCGCGAAGAGGCAAGAAAGAAATGACGAGCCAGAAAAACTATGCGAAAAGAAAAGAAATGATGAAACATAAGGAAAAAATGCTTGAATACACATTTTGTCACACATTTCGAGAAAATAAAAAAACGTCACCAGACTGACAATGGCTTCAACTTTCCCTAAAAACCATCACCAGACTGACATTTGGCACTATTTGACAAGTTATAAAACATATCCAGAACTCTTCAGAGCTACACTGAAGCACCGAAGGGGGGGGTTAGGGTTAACCCCCCTCCGAGGCCTTAAAAAAAAAAAAAAAGAGGGAGAGAGAGAGAGAGGGGGAGAGAGAAAGAGAAAGAGGATGATGTGGTTCCTTCACAAATAGAAGAAAGAGAAAGAAAAATATCGTGATCAGCTAGGAAGGGGGTTCACGGTGAACAAATTCCATGTTATCCGCATTTGCTTAAGAGTTATTCACTGTGGCAGGGGGGGGGACAAAATCTAACCCCTCGGTGAACCCCCTTCGTGATTATTTCATGGCACTTTCATCCACATTCCTTTTGACTCTTCTCCCTCCAATTACCCTGAGTCAAGAGCAACGATTTCATGCAGGCAGAATCGAAAATATTTTTCAGCATTTCAATTTTACTGTACATGGAAGTACCGTAAAATTCAATCTGAAGGTCAGGAAAATTGAAAAAATTTATCGGGGGAGGACCCCCGGACCCCCCTTTCGGTGAACCCCTCGGTGAATATTCCATGGCTCCTTCAACCACATTCTACTTGACTCTTCTCCCTTCAATTATGAGTTGAGAGCAAAGATTTCATGCAGGCAAAATCGAAAATATATTTCAAATTTCAATTTTTTTTCTATCCAAAAACTCAAACCTGCATTTAAAAGACGGCAATTCAACAGGCTGGAAGCTCAAAATAATATAAAAATTACTTGGAAATTGAGCAATACGTCTTGCTACTTCGTAAATTTTGCCTTAAACAACATTGTATTAAAAATGTTCGTATTTTTTTGGTAATTGGGTTGTAGGACCTTTGTTAAACATTCATTAATACCACGATAAAGCTGAATTTGATGAAAATATGTGAGAGTAGAAAACGTCACCAGACTGACATCAGTGCGTATTTTTCTGTATTATATCCCTCTGTTCATTTAGAAATCATTGAAAAAGAGCGTTGCACGATATTGCATCGAACAGATTGGGGTTGCAAGATGATAAAAAAATGTTCCCTCATACAATAATATGAGATTCAATTTTAACTCTTTTGGGAACCCTTTTTCTCCCATTAGCTGAAATCCACTCATAAACGTCGGTAGACGCAGACGGCAAGTCAGGTAACCCCACCCTATACTACCACCCTCCCTACGACTTGACAAGTCTGCGGCGCGTAAACACTTATAATTACAGAACTTATTTCGTTCCCCCAAACCGTGCCGGTGCCCTGATATGATCCTGTAGCGAAAAAACTACGCAACCAAATTCATCAAACTTGGTCTTATTTTAACCAGCGTGTTCTGTGCTCGTGCCTTTTTTTTAAGCGTGCCGTATATATACGGTACGCTTTTTGTTTTCATTTTCATATCTAATATATAGGTTGCATGCTTTGCTTATGGCAAAACCTTGGCGGGAAAGGTTTGAAAAATTAAAAACGTGTTTTCATAAAACTGGTTTCATTAATTGTTAATTTATTGCTGCAATCCAGGAGGTCTCGGCGTCTATTTTCTTAAAATTGTAAAAGTTTTGGTATTCCTGTTAATTTCAATAAGTTATTAAGCGTCAAAGTCGAATTCCTTTGAACGAGAATTCCATACAGGTCCAGCAACCTAAGTCATTTGTGCCAACCTATGAGTCAAAATTCAAAGGCAGGAGGGGGTGGAAACATCTCCCGCAGGAACCCTCTTTGCCCCTCGCCTTTGGGCTCCACCGGTCACAAGATTTCTTCACGGTGCATTAAGCGGTCGTAAATGTGTCAAAATCTGTTTGACGAGGGTTTCGGAAAGAAGTGACGGCGAGGTATTGATAAAGAGCGGGCGGGGAATAGAAAAGAGAGGGACTCGTTCATATTCTTAAGTAGACCTGTTTAGTGATGACGTCACGATCAGAATTGGTTCCAAACAAATGCTCTACCTCTCACTCTCGTTGATTTACCTATAAGAAATCAGATCCAAATTTTCGAACGCAAATTCATGCTAGTTAAAGAACAGTTTTCTCAAATTTTATTGCACCATTAGATTCCACGTATTTTAAAGTATCTTTTCACTCTAACATAATTCCTAAAAGATCACAAGCGAATTTACAATCAAGCGAATTTACAATCACAGTTATACCGAAAGATGTTCTACGTTTTGTCCACGTCTTACTCACGGTCTCTTATGGGAGTATCACCGCCATGCCACTCAATCATTCTAACTTCTCTTCGTATCGAAGCTATTTCTCGAGGTATAACACATGTCGTGATGGTGCTGATGCCTTTATCCTAGAATTTTGTGCTCATAAGAAACTGTGAGTGTGACAAGGACAAAACATAGGACTTTCTTCGATATAACTGCGATTGTGCATTGATGCGCGATGTTTCAGAAAGTTTGTGTTGCGTTCTCATATTTTATCACTGAGAAAAATGTGGGTGTTAAAACTGCAAGAATAGAATCATAGATGTATTTCGCCTTATTTCAATCATGAAACCTATCGTTGCTATAGTCAGCGCGCTTGAATCTACACGAATTCCGATTGTTTCTATGGAATTTCGATTATTTCTATGGGAAAAAAAGCGCGGGAATATATA
The DNA here is from genome assembly GCA_011764245.1 of Trialeurodes vaporariorum. Taxonomy (NCBI): domain Eukaryota; kingdom Metazoa; phylum Arthropoda; class Insecta; order Hemiptera; family Aleyrodidae; genus Trialeurodes; species Trialeurodes vaporariorum. The sequence goes on along the minus strand of VMOF01000220.1, from coordinate 39,374,664 downwards.
TCCTATCGGAAAATTCATTGAAACAATCGGAAATTTTTATAAGGGACGTGGAACCCAATGGTGTAATAAACACAACTGGTGCAAAGAACATGTTGTTTACTAGCACTTGTATTTGAAAATTTGGATCGTGTTTCATATGGGAAAAACCCACGAGAGCGCGAGTGAGGCGGAACCTTTTTTTGGAACCAATTTTTTTCATGACGTCTCACTAAACAGGTCTTGGTCATTTGAAACATTTGAAATTCTGGGGGATCGGCAAATTGAAAACCCCTTTATGAGCGTCTATGCAATCAAGGGATTTTTGAGGAAATTTTGGGCGTTTTGTTGCGAAAAAAAGGTTTTTAAAATCCAGAACAAAGGGACGGGGGTAAAATTCGCATTAATAGCTCTAAAAAGTGAGAGGGGCTGTCACGTGTCTTCCACCCCTGGACAGCCTCCTTGCTGCGGCTATGGAATTGACTCTGGAATAATTTATTTACCTATCCTAAAAAGTTTCTCGCGTGTACAGTATTTTTTACTGGAAGCTTCTTCAAATTTTGGAAATTATAGGTCCATATGGAACTTTGCTTCTCCAACACGAAAAATGATATCGACCGATGGAAACAGAAAAAAAATAATATTACAATGAGTTGTAATGAATAATGGCTTAGTTTTGACTGTAAACTTTCGATACTTTTCAACAAAATAAATGGGGGAGGGGAATGGGTCTGTTGCAGACTTTTGCTCCAGCGCTATAGAGTGTTCTGTATCATGTAAAATCGCGTGAAAAGTCCATTGGTGGCATCAGAAAGTCATGAAATGCGATAATAAACTCACAAGAGACGTTTAATGAACTCCAAGTTGGCGGTAAAATATCGAGCAACCTGTATGTATGCACCACGAACATCCAAGGATAGCCAACCTCACAATATCGATCACACCCAATCACAATGTATAAAACACATAACCTCTGACGCTTTGAGGTTGTCAACGTTGGCAATTCTTGGATGTTAAAGGTGCATGCATACGGACTGCTCGATACTTTACCGCCATCTTGCATTTCATTAAACATCTATTGTGAGTTTATTATCGCATTTCATGACTTTCTGATGCCACCCATGGACTTTTCACGCGATTTTACCTACGATGAAACACTATTTATCGTTGTAGCAAAAGTTTGTAACAGACCCATTAAAATCCACAAACGCCTTAAACCTCCACACCTACTAATCTATACCCCTAGAATGCTTGACGTGTAAAGGGCACCTGAAATGGTTAGTTCTGTATATTAAAGGATTATTTTTTCATGAATTCGCAAGTGTTCCATTTATGTATCTTACATATCTACATCGTGACAATCGCAATAAGTGCTGACAGCACCTAAAATGGAAAAAAAGAAGAAAAAACAAGCAGGGAAGCTCCGATACATTGCATGTATTGGAAAAGCGTGCCTGTGAATTGTAAACATAAAAATCTGCGCATAAGTTGTTTCATTTGGTCTTCTGCTCTGCTGGGTTTTGCAGAAATAAGTTTTGCATAAAGGCTTACGCATACATGGTTTAAATATATTTATTATAATGTAGTTCATGGGAGAAGATTTGTCAATTTATTGTATATTATTTAATGCATTAGATTTCAATTTTTTTACTCATCGTACAGTATCGTGATACCACTTTGCACTTAAACAATCAGACAGAAAATTGACTCCAAATTTTTCATTTCTGATATTTTCATAAGCTCCTGACAACCTCTTGGGGTGTATTCTGGGGGGTTCAAACACATTTTTCAACTTTTCTCGAAAAAACCCTCAATGCAGATGTAAAAATTCATTTATAATCTAAAAGTAGAAAAAAAAATTCGTTTTTTAAGTTTGAAAATAGGCGCAACGTAGAAATCTGAACAAAAAACTTCTGTGAAGAAAGCTGATTTTATAAGCTTTCAGATGGCGCAAACCGCGATGCCGAAAAACGTTTCGTTCAAGAGTTATGACCGCGCAAAGTTTCAAATCTAGGCCAAAAATAGGGTTCCGACTTTCGATTCTACAAAAAAATTTGTTGCTCCACCAATAATCGATGAAATTCATTGAAACTTGGTGGAAGCGGGTTTTTTGGGTCGCTGAATTTATTTTTGACATAAGTTTTTCAAAATTCTCAAATCATATATGGCCGCCATAGTTTTTCGTTCAGATTCCTTCATTGCGCCTATTTTTCAAACTCAAAAAACGGATTTTTGGAAACTTCAAAAGTAAAACAAAATGCAAAAAAAGGGTCAAATATTTTTGAACTAAACACTGTAGCACATCAATCGAAAGATCTTTAAAATACGCATCTTTTGGTGCAAAGTTCACGTCAATATCTCTTTTCGTTCAAAAGTTATGGAGCATTGGAGGTTTTGACTTTGACCCCCTGCACTCCCGCTCGCAGTTGACCAAATTCAAAAAACTGCAGATATTCTGAAAGATGATGCTTAGCTCTATCATCCCTGAAAGTTTCATCCATTTTTGAGGGGGGGCACTCCTAATGGTAGCTGGATGGACCCCTTTTCATCAAAACAAATACCATTAATTGAGCCTGTCTCGTCCTCTAAAAAGAATAATACAAAAACCATAACTTCGCTTACACTTTCGAACAGGCGTTAATGTTGTAACAATTCCCGAAACAAAAAAATTAAAAGAATACTGATCTAATTTGTTTATTTTAATGAGATCCATTTTCAACCCATAAAGATTGATTGTTAAAAATTGCGCTAAAAAAAAAAAAAAAAAAAAAAAAAAAAAAAAAAAAAAAAAAAAAAATTATTTATCAGCTGATCAAATAAAGGCAACAAACGTGACTACTTCATTCCGCGCTCTCTAGCGGGTTCTTCTTGAAGCTTTACTTTTGTGAGAAGGTATCCTATAAGTAAAACCATAATCTGTAGCGGTTTTATTTCGCGCCTTCTATTCGAAAATATCAGCTGACTCTAGACATTCACAGAGAAAGATTATCAAATTAGTGAACTGGTGAGCCGCAGTGCAGCCAATGCAGCCAAACAATCACCGGCTGCAAAACAATAATAAATAAAAAAAAAAACATCACACAACGACTCGTTATCGGCCGCCCGGACGAAAAAACCCCGAATGTACTTTAAAATCAATTATATATTCAATAAACGTAATAAAATAACACAAAAACAATGTCCAATATAACAAATTAATCATAAAAACAAACAAAAATTTATTCATCGTAAAACCAACACAGCAGAGTAAAATTACAACGAAGTTGGCAACATAAAACGCAAAATATTACCTCACCGCACTCCACTTACCCCTCAAAAGTGGTGAGTCCGTCGTTTTATTGGAATTATAAAAAAACTAAAGCATTAAAATGAATCCAACTATTTTTGCTGCAAACTTTAGAAGGTACGATTTCATAATTGTACCATTGCAGTCCTCAAAACGCAACAGACACGACAGGAAAAAATCACAAAATTCAAAAACAGCCGATTTTCAACTTTAGGCCACTCAGCATAGGAATACACGTGGAAAGCATAGGCTGCCTTATTACATTGTATACATTGTATTATATTGTTAGCAGCAAAACGATCGGAATAAGCGTGCCATGTTCCATGGGCACGCTTAAAAAACTGTTTATTATTTAGAATCACGGCTTTTCCAAAAATGACGCTTTTTGACTTCAAAAGAACGCAACCTCATTTTTGATCCCTGAACAAGCCGTTTAAAAGGTGGAGGGATTTAGAAATATCTATTGTCTATACTTTATTTGGGTAAAAAAGATCGAGTCTTATCAAATAATTTTCTTTTTTCAGCTTTCAATAGGTTTGTTGCAAACTTTTGCTACAGCACTATAGAGTTTTGATTTTTATGTAAAATCGCCTGAAAATTACATTGGCGGCATCAAATAGTCATAAAAGCCATTCATAAACCCACAAAACGCATTATAAAGAAAGCCAAAATGGCAGTCATAAAGCCGAACAATCTGTGCACGCGCATACGACGAACATCAAAGACAGGCGATCCATTTCCCCCTTTTTCGTTAGAAGGGGGGGGGAAGAAATATCTCTACAGTCAAACTGTGATTTTAAAAATTTGCATGGTCAAGATGTTGTGTTCTGTGAAGGGTGGCGGGGAGCAAAATATCAAGAATATAGGGTGTTGCAAAACTTAAGTGCCAAACTTATGGAGTGCATTTTGGGGTGAACATGTAGGGGAGGACTGGGGCAATTGTAACACTTTCGACATTTTCAGCTCTCCAGACCTTATTTTTGCACTTAGGACATCAAAATTTTGCATGGATTACCTCCAAACTATCTAAATTAAGAATTCTTAGCCATAAAGCTCATACTCCAAAATTTACAGCCTTTATAACAATTTTTCGAGCTTCCGGACGAATGTTACAATTGCCCCGCGGTAGGGGCAATTGTAACAGTGCGTGGGGCAATTGTAACAAATAAGTAAGTTGCAAGTTATGAGACTTGCGCCCTTCCAAAAAAGTCTTATGATTAATTTCACGTAGGAGAGGAGTAGTGTATCCAATTTTTGACTCACCCACCCCTCCCCCTCCCCCCTCACCACCCTCGCCCACACCCAACCCCTTCAACCCACCACCCCTGCAGAAGCGTAGAAACCAGTTCAGGAGCACATGAAAAATGCTGCCCTATTTCACAGCATCCTCCGTAACCTTCCCCCCGCTACGATCGACACCCCCTCCCCTCCCTCCACCCTCCCCCACCCTCCCCCCACCCACCCCCTTCATACTGGATCCCCTTCCTCCTCTTGTGCAGAAACATTTGACAAAAAATTGAATAGAAACTGCGGAAGACAATCTTAAAGGATTCCCCTCATCACCCCCCCCCCCACTCATCACCCCCTCCCCCCTCACCGCCCTTCCCCCTCCCGACCCCTGCCATTGAGTGGTCCACCGCTGGTCGATCCGCCACGGAGTAGTCAGCACCACTGACGATCCGCCGCTGAGTAGTCCGCTGCTGGCTGATCCGCCACTGGTTAGTCCGCCACTGATGATCCGCCACTGAGTAGTCCGCCGCTGGCCGATCCGTCACTGGCTAGTCCGCCGCTGTTCGTTCCGCCACTGGTTAGTCCACCACTGGCTAGTCCGCCGCCGGCCGATCCGCCACTGGTTAGACTGCCACTGGTTAGTCCGCCACTGAGTAGTCCGCCACTGGCTAGTCCGCCGCTGGCCGATCCACCACTGAATAATCCGCTGATGGCCGATCCGCCGCTGGTTAGTCCGCCGCTGGCCGATCCGCCACTGGCTAGTCCGCCTCTGGCCGATCCGCCACTGGCTAGTCCGCCACTGATGATCCGCCACTGAGTAGTCCGCCGCTGTTCGTTCCGCCACTGGTTAGTCCACCACTGGCTAGTCCGCCGCCGGCCGATCCGCCACTGGTTAGACTGCCACTGGTTAGTCCGCCACTGAGTAGTCCGCCACTGGCTAGTCCGCCGCTGGCCGATCCACCACTGAATAATCCGCTGATGGCCGATCCGCCGCTGGTTAGTCCGCCGCTGGCCGATCCGCCACTGGCTAGTCCGCCTCTGGCCGATCCGCCACTGGCTAGTCCGCCACTGAGTAGTCCGCCGCTGTTCGTTCCGCCACTGGTTAGTCCACCACTGGCTAGTCCGCCGCCGGCCGATCCGCCACTGGTTAGACTGCCACTGGTTAGTCCGCCACTGAGTAGTCCGCCGCTGGCCGATCCGCCACTGAATAATCCGCTGATGGCCGATCCGCCGCTGGTTAGTCCGCCGCTGGCCGATCCGCCACTGGCTAGTCCGCCACTGGCTAGTCCGCCTCTTTCCGATCCGCCACTGGCTAGTCCGCCACTGATGATCCGCCACTGATTAGTCCGCTGCTGGCCGATCCGCCACTGGTTAGTCCGCCACTGATGATCCGCCACTGAGTAGTCCGCCACTGAATAATCCGCTGATGGCCGATCCGCCACTGGCTAGTCCGCCGCTAGTCGATCATTCCATGTCAATGCATTCACAATTATCAACAAATACAACAAACTAACCTTCAATACGACGTGTTACAACTGCCCCTGCAGTCGTGTTACAACTGCCCCGCAACCGCACTTTTTAATTAAACAGGTCTCACTGGATAACAACATAACCTAAAAATTTGAAATTTGCACGAAAATGTTCCTTAGAGTATAAGGAATGAAATCATGCAAAAAGTTTAACCGAGCAACTTTATTAAACCGGTTTTAGTCGAAAGTGAAGCAGTCCAAAACCATGAACGAAAATGGGCGAAAACCATGAACTCCCTGTAAAAACCATAATTATGCACCGATTGCCGTGGAACTTAGTATGGTATGTTGGAGTAAAGTAAACAATATATTAATGGCCGCAGTTCCAATTTTTTCCGCTTGGAAGTGCCTCAACTAGCACTGTTACATTTGCCCCGTGTTACAATTGCCCCAGTCCTCCCCTACCTATATAAGGCTTTATTTTTCTACATGAATATGTGCTACAGATGTTTCTCTTCTGAGCTAAAGCCCTCCAAAATTTTGAAAACTAAAAACGAAAAACAAAAAACAAACACAAAAAAACAACACCTTCGACTCATCTCCTTATAGATACATCTGATCTAAATTTATTTTTTTCATAATTTCTCACCAAACAAGCTCAATTGGACAGCACTTCTCACAAAAGAACTGAGTGACATTTTTGATAAAATTGAGTTATTGATTGATAGACCTAGCAATACTGAATCTCGAAGCAACAAGTGCTTCTTCTAATAACAACTATTTCCCGTCAAAATTCCAGGTAAAAGTGAGCTGGTGAGCCTCATTGATGTCATTGTCCATATGATGAAATTAAATGAGAACTTGGTTCCTTTTTCTTAAACCTTAATCCGAGTCACGTAAGGAAGCAACTCCGACTTGGTTCCTTTTATAGAATTGGGAACGGACTTAAGTCCGGATTAACGGATTTTAAAATATCAACAGTGTAAACCAACTCTGCCGTTTGGTTTCTCTTAGAGATTCGGTTTTCGTGATTATGCCAAACAAAAAGAAGAAAGGAACCAAGTCACTTTAAACGCTAAAAATTAAGTAGGTACCTTTCCTGCATAGAAAATTCCTTTTTTCCGGTGTTGAAATGCAAAAACATAACACGGTAGTTGAATGAAATCAAAACGTAAGTAATTCCGAGTTTTTTGTTTAAATGCTATAGCTCTTCAACTTTGGACTCAATTTTCTCGAGATCCGCTCCATGTCAAGTGGTTCCTCTTTGATGAATTATCATTGCTAGCAAAAGCATTAAAGCTGTTCAGACTTTAGTGGCACGCTTTTCCAACACCTGCGTGTTGGAATTTTCCCTGCTTGTTTTTTTTTTTTTTTTTTTTTTTTTTTTTTTTTTTTTTTTGAACGCAATCCGTTCTATAGTTTTTGAGAAATGATGAAAAAGCCTCAATATATCTCATTATAGCGGTCCTTTTAAATTACACGCTGACTCTGCTCTTAATGGCTACAGTCTTTTAGTATTTGAGATCTCCGCGAGAGTCGACGCTTCATCGTCAGTCCACAACAACTGCAAATCATTTCAAAACATCAACATTTCTCCCTGTCTTGACACTTTTAAACTAAACTCGTAACAAATACACGAGTGATTACAAGTGATTGTTTCAATTACAACGGAGACCGTGTAATACGAAATTTTTCCTCCTCGGTTCTGATTTTTAAATAAATGTACCAAACATCTTTTTTTAGTTATTTCGTTTGTGTGCTTCTAATTTGTTGCATGCTCTCGTATAGTGAAGGTTGGTTAAACATGAAATAAACTACTTACCCTTGTACAATTACACCCTTAAGACCTTTTTAAAAATCAAAATAGGTGCTATCAAACCAAAAAATAGAATGAACGTGAAAAAGGAAAATTAAATGGTAAAAAATAGAGTCAATCGATATGGGCTCAATGAATTTTCACGAGACTTTGACCGCACAATATAGTACCAAAGAACTAAAATATTTCCCTCATACAGTCTCCATAAACAACCATTGAGACCGTTTCAAGAGGCAGTATAGGTGCTGTCAAGCAAAAACAAGGAAATTCGAGTAAATAAATGTATGAACATAATATTCATAATGATTCAAGTATGACTCGAGTAATTTTTATGAATATTGGCAAAAACAATCTACAGACAGCCTATAAAAAGTAAACTACTTATCTTCATTCTATTAAACCCTTTAGATCCTTCAAAAACCAAAATAGGTGCGATCAAACAAAAAGAAAAAGAATAAACGTAAAAAGTTGAAAATAAAAAGTGGAGTCAATCACTATTGATTGGATGAATTCTGATGGAACTTGGCTCACACAATCAACAGCCAAAGTAAGTTTTTGAAGAGGAGCTTGGTCCATTAAGCTGAAAAATTCTTTAATAGATCCACGTTCAAGGGAGGAAACCAAATATTGTTATGTGAAGGAATCAAGAAGAATCAATCTTGATTGCTCCAAGCCATAACAACTAAGGGGAAAATTAAACTACTAAAACAAATAATAAATGGTTGTAACTGAAAGAAGAAAAAACAATTACATTCTAATCCGAAATCGCTGGAAAGCTTGTTGAAAGCAACCAAAAAATTGAAATTTTAAAGTAGGGATATCAGGTGACCTTCAAAATTTAAAATGGGCAACTATATCTCCTGCTGCGTTACAAAATTGCATACACTTCGGATTGAAGGCTATTTAATGTCAAGAAGTGAACTTTGAATATCAGGACCCGTTCCTTTCGATTTCAGTTTTCTTTCTTCATAGAATGAAAAGGCAATTTAAAGGGGGTGTGGGGATTTTCCCCAGAATATTTAAGGGGGGTATGGGGGTTTCCCCCAGTTTAAATTTGATGTGAGAAAGTGTTCGTTGGGAATTCCCTACAGTTTATTTCGGTCACGTTTCGTGACTGGTCCTCCGCAGGGTCGTGCCGAGAGGAGAGAGGTGGCATGTGAGTACCCTTGCTCCGGGTGGTACTGGCGGGGGGGGGGGGGGGGATCAAGGTGTCATGTCAGGGTGAACAAGCAGGGGGGGGGGGGGGGTCATAAGCTCATGAATGTGAATAGTGTATGATGGTTATGGCGGACGGGCGGCAAAATTGCAACCTTATTTTCTCCTCTCCGGAAACGTTTGTGCTGCCCGGGTCCTCCGGAATTCTTTCATCTCATAGCGACGCGACGGGAAATGAATATATTTTGTTCCACTGTGTGTTGCAGGGCGGCTTGGGTATATTTCCCATGAATAGAGATATGGAATGAACATTAAAATCTTTAAAAGTAGGATTATCAAACCCAACAGACGAGTCGACCTGGGGGTGGAATCGGTCACCAGTCATCGCTTCACCGGCTTTAGACAGGCGGACGTGAGGGCAAAAGACTCAGCCAGCAGCAGGACTAAATGACGCGCGATTGATATTGAAATTAGGTGGACATTTCTTCCTCGCGCGTCCCTGTATAATTAATTCGCAGGGTTGCCTGTTGTATTCGACAAGATACACCGTTCATTCAGCGCAATCCGCGGTAGATTTTGCTGGTTTTTCTTATATCAGGCGATTCCAGGCGAATCTTATCTGGATTTCAATCTGATGGATAGCGCCATACTAGTCGCTATAGTCGCGATTGCGGGAAAAGTCTTACTTTAGGCGTATTAAAAAAAAGCAAAAAAAAAATATCGCAAAATCCAAGGAACATGAGGATCTGCGTAATTTTTTTGTTAGATTTTTTGAGCCCAAAATGAGGAAAATTGGTTGAGAATTAAAGCCGTAAGGTAAGGTGGAGTAACTGGGTAGGAGTTACTCGAAAAAATGTTGAGATTCAAGTTCGAGATTTTTTTTACCTCTTAATTGCAAGAAAATGTCCAACTGTAATTTTTTTTAACTTCTGGCACCGTTGGTATTTGATGAAAAGCAGCAAAAAATCTATAATACCAGCCCCAATTTTTTTAAATAAAAAGTCAAAATTTCTTTTTCTTTCTTCATATGCGTGCCATATACTTTTAATGATTCAATGGCTAGAAACTATTGTATATTGTATCGCTCCTAATCATTCCAAAAATTCCAATTTGAGCAATTTTTGGATAGTTTGAAGACTCAAAAGTGATGTTGTAACCACCTGCTTCTAAAAGCGCTGAAAATTCAGCAATTAAAACTGACTAAAAAGTCATATCCTCTGATAGACTGCGGGCAGAACTGATAAATAGGATAAAAATAGTAAAGAACACATTGAGGATATATTTTGTTCAAGAGGAAGTCTAAATATTGGAGAAAAAAATGAAATCATAATTTGAGAGATTCGCGTGGGTAGACCAGAGCAAAATTGAATCTGGAACTTATTTAAAAAGAGAAATTTCCATTTCTAGACACCTTGATCAGACGTTGTTGTAGGGCGAAAAATACAGACGCAAACTTTGAGCTTCTCCACAGTTCGGAAAAGTTGTTTTTAGCTCTTTGTTTATTGCTCCACATGGTTTACGTCAAAATAAAGCAGAATTTTGTTTAACTCAAATAGCAGTATTAGTATAGGAACGCACTGCCTAATTACCCCACCTCCCAGTTACCCCACCTCACCTTTTTTGAAATTCATTTCGCCATAAGCTTAGTGAGTGCTACCAAGAGCAAGTGATACTATATTTCTATTTGCCTCACTCGCACTCATTAAGGCTTTTAGGAATTTTCGTATTTCATAATTTCCGACTTTCTTTTTGAGTTTTTCAGCTTCAAACTTTCAGGGTACGTTGTATGCTCTCAGGTACTGACGTTCCTCAAATGTGTGCTTTCAGCGTAATATCATCAATTTTAGCCAGAAACTGTTGACTTTTTGAGCAGCGTGACATGGTGTCCACAATTCAAACTAATCGACCATGGAATCATCTTAATGTGCATTGTGCCTCGTTAACAGAAACATTTATAGACTTGAAGATTTTTATGTCATCACATGTGGTACACAAATGCCTCAACCCTTATACTTACATCATGGGGAATGTTGAGTACAGCTCGGAAGATGTGTCTCACAGCGCGTGGGATTTTGGAAAGGGAGAATGGATGATGGTGGGGGGGGGTGAGGGAAAGAGAGGTCGAATGAGAATTAAAGGGCTGGAAGAAAGAGGAGTAATAGAAAGAGCGAGAAGCTGCCTGGCTAAAGCTCAGAGAGTAGAAAGTAAGGTTGATCAAAAAGCAGGCTGTCAAGGAATTAGCTTCGAGCGTTCGAGGTAGGTACATGCACAATGTTCATGTCAGTGTGTGAGTGTTAGTCTGTGCGCGTGGAGTACTCGCAGACAGGATGTCAAAACCATGGCTTCCCTCATGTCCCTCTTTGCACCCATCTCAAGCCTAAGCTCAACTTTTGCCTCAAAAAGATCAGGCAACATGAAAAAAAAAAGGCTTTAGAAACATCAGAGGCGCGCAACTCCTCTGCGGCGCGCTGCAAACCGAATGAACGTTTGCGATGTTATATATCCGTAACCCGTTTTCCAGGAATATTTCGTTCCGATGATCCAACTTGCGGAATAGAACGCGGGAAATTCTGGATGGAATGAGAAAAGTTGCAAGTCTTGCAGTTTTTGTACATTCTTTCAATTTTATAAATTACTTTTCCAAGATTGGCGAAGCGAGCAGTTTGACATCATATTGTTCATCGAAACTCACGAGAAAGGTCGATTTTGAGGTTTCTTACCGTACACCAAAATACCTGGATCTCTTGCTTGGGTTCAAATGGA
>VMOF01000220.1:37262077-37295669 GCA_011764245.1 Trialeurodes vaporariorum | reverse complement strand
GTTCTTGTGTTGTGCCTATAGGAAAGAGGTACGACTCGATTATTGCTACTTTTCAGGAGAGCTAATCAAAATTTTAACTTTACAAAGCTGCGCTTTCAATGCAAATTAACTTAGGAGCTTGAGATGTGTAATAACATCCTTAAAAAATCACGAGGATCCAAAGCATGTCTTTCAAACTGAAACATCTTGACTTATCTTTCTTCCCCAGTACACTTACATTAAAAGCTCCTACCATTTTGACATTTGTTATGAGTCATTCATAAGAATCCTCTTCAGAGTTTGATAATGGTACTTTCCATCAAGGCCGTCGTCAGATAAAGGGTCTGGAACAATATTCCTACTTGCTGTCAACAAACCCTCTCGATCATGTTCGGCAAAGTCAGGGAGGAAAACTTTTCCTTTCCATCAAGATCATGGATTTCCAAACCATCATAATCATTATTAGAATCATGCAATCCCTGTTCAAGCATACTGATGGTCCACACTTGCGAGGGTGTCATATTATTTTGCGTTCTCATACAGTGATTGTTCCACTGAGAGGTAAAGTGGACCAAGGAATTTCGTATTCTAGGGAAGAAAACATAGTGCAATACAAATAAATGTAAATAGTTGGTCTCATCTAATTCACCACTTTCTTCTAGGTCCAGGAAAATGGTTTTATAAATATATGAAACTTGTTCATTAACATCGCGCCACAGCCTCTCGATCCTAGTATTGTGCACTGAGGGACCAGGGATGAATGGGTTGACGTCTTGAGAGTGCTCTTCCATAAACGCCTCTACAAGTGTATTTTCTCCGCCCCTGTCACCCCGAACTCTTCTGGGCAAGTGACTTTTCCTCACACCAGCTTGAAACATAGGCAACACAGTTTCAGCTTGGTCTCTACTTGCAACATTTAAATATATAATTTTACGGCTAAAGCCATCAATGCAGCCATGGATGACGAATCTGAACATGATCAACTTGTGAGTTGAGTCAATGTGCCTGAAAATATACAAAAACTAAAATTAAAAAAAAAAGTAAAAAGGACTTCATACACTTCTTACGGCCAGGGGGCGCCAATAGATTTTGGATAAAATTGGTATCATCGTGCCCAGAATTTCAACACACAAAAAAAGGACGGGCTCTAGACACGATCGGGATGGCCGAAGTAGCTCCACCAGTACGTAACGTGCTCTAAGCACGAACAGTTCAGGTTCTAGACTCGATGGGATGTGTTTCAGACACAAATTTTCCGCAAAAAGGATGCGCTCAGGACACGTGCTAGTGCTGGTGGATATACTTCGGGTCTAGGACACAAACTTTTTGTGTCTAGAGCCCGTCCATTTTTTTCCATGAAGGAGAGCAAAAGTTCTCACAACACCAACATCAAATTCCGAACTGTACTTGCACAAATTGCAGATTAAAGCTCTGAAATGTTAGGGCGCGGGAGAGGAAGGGGAAAAAAGAAAATCTTGCCAGGAAGGTGACTGATACTCGGAAACTATGCGAGCAGTCATCGGCTCATCTACTATTCCAAACTCTGTTGTTTAGCGAGGTCTTGATTCTTCTCCCCTTCTTTGATGCAATAAATCACTCCGATCATTCTTTTATCATTTCGAAAGAGAAATTAGCAACAAAGTGAAGACGCGAGCAAACAGGGGAGCCAGCGGAGATAGCGAATGATTGAAGTGATTTATTGCATCAAAGGAGGGAGGAAGAATCAAAACCTCCTTGAAAAAAGGAGTTTGGAACAATAGACAAGCCGGCGACCGCATGCGTAGTTTCCGAGTTTCGGCCACCTTTCTGGCAAGATTTCCTTCCTTGCCCATCTTCCTCTGCACCCTAACACTACGGAGCTTTAAACCATGATTTACGCAGAAACTGTTCGGAATTCAAAAAAGGTGCCATGAGAGCTTTTGCTCGCCTTGAAATTCTGCACACGATGATAACAATTAGATAAAAAATATATCGGTGCCTCCTGGCTATGAGAAGTATGCAATTTTACTTGGAGTTTTGTACTATGAGGGTATTTTGATAATATCCTTAAAATTAGGCAATTTATAGTGCAATGGATCCCAAGATTCCATGGAAATTTTTGTGTTCACGAAATGAAACAGCATGGGTCCAATCTAGATGAACACGTCATAAACCTCAGGACTGGATGACAGGTTTTTATGAGAAAATGTTACACAACCATCAAAATACACAGGCAAAGTAGATGAGACTCAAATTAAATACAAATACTTCGTGACTTATGGGTTCTTCCTTTTCCTTTTAAAAGGGTGTCTTGAACCCCGAAGACTGTACAAATTCGTATGTAATTTGAGGTAATGAATTTGAACAGAGCTGAGGCTTTTGAAAGCTAAAAATGAGCCTTTCTGCCTTCATTTGAAGTACACATGCATACAATTTTTGAATAAAAGAAATAAATATTTTAGGTGTGGACATCTATTTTCGTAATAATCGTGCGAGTTTCAAGCTCGGTTTATAAACAAGCATGTTCCCACTCTTTGAGAGCCAGTAATTCAATAAAATTTTCAGAAACTCAGAATGGGTCTGTTGCAAATTTATGCTACAGCGCTATAGAATGTTCATTCCAAAGTAAAATTGCCTGAGAAGTCCATTGGTGGCATCAGAGAGTCATTAAATGCTAAAATTAGCTCACAAGAGGCGTTAAATGAAATCCAAGATGGCGGTAAAATATCGAGCAACCTGTATGCTTGCACCACAAAACATCCAAGGATAGCCAACCTCACAGTATCGATCACAACCAATCACAACGTAAACAAATACATAACATCTACCTCCTGTGAGGTTATCAATGTTGGCAATCCTTTGATGTTCACATAGCATGCATACAGATTGCTCAATATTTTACCGTCATCTTGGAAATCATTAAACACCTTTTGTGAGTTTATTATCGCATTTCATGACTTTCTGATGCCACCAATGGACTTTTCACGCGATTTTATGTGAGATGAAATACTCAATTGTTGTAGAAAAAGTTTGCAACAGACCCATTATTTGGGACATTTTAAAGAGTTGGCACAACATAATTAAGTTCATTAACTTAAAAGCATTCTTGAAGCATTCTTCAACAATACCACCAGATATGGATTCGAGGGCTCAGAATCCACCTTCCAACAGATTTGATGAAGCTTCACTTGTCACACACACTCATTAAGTGTTGCTTAAACAAATACTTGGAGTAAAATTTCAACATATTACACTAACCATAAGTAATTTGCTCCTTTGACTTTGTAAATACGCCGCTGAATGGCGCTGAATGGCGTCTACGACGAAGGGCAACAGATACAGGATCAACCACCTTTAGAGCAGACCAAACCCTTGCTCTGGATGCTCTGAAACCAGCGCTGAGAATTGAACCATGTATTAGCCTTGTCCCTGTAGCAAATGAAAGCAACCTTCTTTTGAAACAACTTCTTCAGGGTGAAAATTGATGGCTCCTGAGTTATTGCAATAGACTCAGATTTATGCTCACCTTAAGAAGGAACAAGTACTTTGTAACTTCATTCTTGCATACAATGTCAAGCAGTGAAATCCACAAACCTCTACTCAAAGCAAAGGCTGCTGTATTTGGGGGAAGGGGGGCTTCTTAAGTAAAGTAAATTCCAAGCTGCAGTACTTTCTTAAAAATTTGCAATAATCATTACTTTTTGTTGTAATCACTTCTTGTCAATTTACAATTCTAAGTTTCCAATGCCGATAAAGTCATTTCTGATGAATTACTGCTATGATTAGAATTATCACAGATGAGCCTTCTATGAATCTGAAACTGTATTGCAAGCTCTTACTTGCAAACCAGGACATGTATGTAGAAAGAATTCCCAGATAACTACAGACATCTGCACACAGCCGGTGCAAATCCTGAGATCTCAATGGTTAGTGATTTTACGAGTAACAGCTCTGATCTAATGGTATCAGAGGGTCATTATCATATTTGTTTGAAAAGCTGAGAGACTGGGAATAGGAAATATGGTATGGGTAAAGTGTTAATAGTAAGCAGGCACAGATTAAGGGGGGCTAAGGGTTCTGTAAATTTTTTAAGGGTTAGATCAAAAAGGAAAAACTAGAACAGGGTGTCTAGTAAATTCATATTTAAAAATTCCCTGACTTTTCCCTGACATTCCCTGACTTTGTAAACAAATATCCAGACCGTCTATCGCAAAATTCCCAGACTTTTCCCTAACTTCTCAAAACAGAGAATGCTCCCAGATTGTGCTTCATGCGGTATGATTAAATTTCGCCATGAGCGAGTATCTCAGGTCCACTGATCGGCACTTCGAAATCCAGCGATTTTTCAACTACCACGCACTAACAAAAATTCCCGGTTTCAAGTCCAAATTCCCTGAAAATTCCCAGTAGCTTGACACCCTGTAGAAATAAGTAATAGTAGTAAAAAAAAAATGAAGCACAACCTTAGAAATAAAAAAAATTGGATGCCGCCAGGGCACCTTCCTGGGGAGAAAAATTATGGGCCTTGCACAGACCACAACAGGAGGCGGCAGTGGGCATGGGTATGATACGAAAGGGTTGCTGCCCAAGAAGGAAATACAGGCTGCACTCGGTAAGTAGGAGCAGCCTTAGGGCAGCAATAGGGTAAATCAAGGCCTGTTTATAAGCATAGCGATAGGTTTGAAATAAGATCAATTCACTGGAATGTTTGTCCTCACAAACCGTGACTGCCACAAAATTAGCTATTCATGGATCAATCTTGATTGTTTGTTCTATCATTTCGACCGACAACAAGAAGGTTCACAATAAATGTGAGGTACATGCTTTTGGTACAATGTGCATTTTAATAATCAGCAACTTTACCCATGCTCAGAAAATCTGCACACTTATCAGCAGTGTGCAAACATCTTCAATTGTTTGTAGACTAGAAAGAACTAATTAACTACTGAAAAGCTTAAAAGTAAGTAGTGATCATTCACTTTTGTACATTGCGTTTAAATGAAAAAAGCAATTGATTGGCGACAGATGGCTTTGATTCAATCTTCCTATCTCGAGCAGTAACGCTAAGGCTAAGAACTCAGATGTCCATCATATTTTTCGGAGGAAATTTTCAAACATCAAAGCTTGCACATTGATAGGTTAATTTATCATGTGTCATAGAATTTAAATTAACTAAAGTTCTGATGCCAACCTGCATTTGGGTGTCGCTGTGCTAATTCTGCAACCAATTCCAGTAAGTTTGAGTCAGAAATCCTTGCGTTAGGTTCATTTATGGAATGCATTATTCGAAAGTTGTACATTGTCTGCCTGCTGACTCCAAAAATTCTTCCTATTTTTGCCCATGGCATACCCTGTTTACGGAGATTTTCCACTAAAGTGGGCTCTATTGTTACAGCCACATTTTGATCAGGAGCATCCATTTCTGCTATTGTTGATACAGCAAGGGTCCTGAAAATAGTTAAAAATAAATAATGTGAGGTCCTACGATTTTTGACTTGATATTCGTTTTTTTTAGTCAGATACTGTCCGATAACCTTATTTTATCGTTGAATCACTGAAACATAAATCCTGTCATATTTTTCGACTATTTATCATTGCTCATTAATAGACATCTGCAGATCTGTCTTTGAAATCTGCAGCTTCGGCAACTACCAGACCTCGTATTGAATAAAACTTTATACACACTAAGATAGAGATAAATTCATATATTAACTGATATGATAAAGAAAATAAAAAACCCTTATTTTTACCGCAAGAAAAGTAACCCTTGAAGAACTCTTTCCAAGGAATTTCTTAAAGTTCCCTCATTTAGCTGAGCAATCAGGGTAGAGATCATTGACGAATGGCTGTGCATCCTTTCCTTTCCAACGTTGAGCAAGTGTGCATCTTTTTCCTCAATACCTCTTACACAATTTCGGCAGTCTATAGAAATTAGATCCAGGGCACTTCTGTCCATGACTAATCCTATTGATAGACAAGCATACTGAGTAATAATGATATGATTCGAAAACTGCTGATCATAATAACAAAACAAGGCGAAAAATTTAGCCGTAAAGAGGAAAGAAACAGCCATACTGTTTTTTTTTCTTTCTTTCTTTTTTGGGCGCTCTGTCTAGCTGTCTCGTCTGAAGAGTTGAGAGGAAAGAAGTTGGGAATTCAATATGAGTGAAAGAGATAACTGCCTATTGCACAGCCAGCAGTAATGTGAAATCAAGCATTGCACACAACCTCTTTTCTGCTGACTCTTCTGACGAGACCTTTAAGACAGATGACCCCGATTCTAAATGAGCCTAAATTAGACAAAAAGGCCAGGACGACAAAATTTATGGATTCAAACAGCTCATAAGATTCAGCACTCAGTTTCAAAGTGCAACATTATTGAAAATAGTGGTGGCTAATGGATCCTAATAGTGTGTTTCTTTCAGGTTTCTTCTGAATTCTATAAAGCAATCAACATTCTGCTTTAAAATATACAAACTAGGAGAATTTAGCCCTCCTTGGTGCCAGTGGTAGTACATTGATTGTGCAAATGGAAGCTGTCCTTTGTTATCAGGCAGGTAAACAAATATTTCTTATCTGGAAAACAAAAGACAACCTGAGTACAATCACACCGTTGATGCACCGCCTTCATTGGTATCTAGGAAATGAAGGGTTCTATGCTGAATAATGAACAAGCAATTGCTGTAGTTTCACAAAAGAGGGCCGATGACAGATGGGTTGCTCATTGTGCAGTGATGAGTTTACGTTTTTGAGCATGTGCAGGACATGTCTTTGCGCAGCAGGCCACGTGATTTTTTATTCGCCTTCTTCCATGAAATGACCTCTAGTTGTCACGATGAATTTGAAACATAATTTGTATACTCTTTATAAGCACTGAGTTGAATAAACTTACCTTTCCTGTTCAGCTAGATATGGCGTCACTTTCGTATTAACGCTGAAGAAAAAAAAATTGCTAGAAGTTGAACTGACTGAACCGAGAATGGTACGCACTATTTAGAAGGAAGACCACACAGATACGATAAAATGCAACATGACCACTGCACGCGTCTTTCAACGAAGAATTAGATAAGAATGAAAACTTCGACGAAAACAACGAAACGAAAAATCCAAATAATATGACTGAAATTGATCCACATCAACGAGCAGAAAAGGGATGGGGAGCCCGCGAAGTAACGAGGGCCGCGTGTGCCGCAAAGCATGACCCATGACCACATAACCTCAAATCGAAGACCTAATTTCAAAACTCGTAAAATAATCAGGAAATAATAAATAAAACATTTATGATAACAAACTGGCAACCACGCGCCGAATCGATTCTACAGCAGTTCTGCCAACCTATGAAAGCGACAGAAGGTTGGTAAGGAAACTTTTGTATCCGCCGAGAGAGAAAAAAAATATATCAGAGAAAAAATATATCAAGAAAAAAAAATATATATCCGATGTAACAAGTTTATATCCGTGAGGGAATAACGTATATCCTAAAAGAAAATATATATTAAGCGCAAAAATATATTTATCAGAGTGGAAGATATATATATATATATATATATATATATATATATATATATATATATATATATATATATATATATATATATATATATATAATGAATACCTTTAGAGTTGGTCAGACTCTAAAGTTTGGAGAAACAACAAAGCCAAAAAAGAAAAAAATAACGTTAAAAAATAATGTAAGTACGTGTAAAAAACACAGGGGGGAGAGAGTTCAGCTCAGGCAGGTGCAACAGAAATGCATGAGCGAGGACAGCGTTTCGAGAGCGCCACGACCGGTTTCGTCGTTGTTACGACTCATCAGGTGGGCTTACTCGAAGCTGCCTCTACTCAATGCTTTTCGCACACAGCAAGTCGTCGAAACGACACTGCTGACATGACGCGAGAAGCAAATGCTCCCGCGCCATCTACCATAGAAGCTGAACAACTCTCAGATGAAAAAAGCAAGACCAGAGAAAAAGATAAAACCGGACGGCTAGAGAAGCGAACGCGTTCTACAAACAGCCGCCGGCTCCCGAACGGGAAAAAAACACCATCTCCGCAGTGACTATACGTAATAAAACACAAAAAAATGGCCAAAAAATAAATGATGAATACCTTTAGAGTTGGTCAGACTCTAAAGTTTGGAGAAACAACAAAGCCAAAAAAGAAAAAAATAACATTAAAAAATAATGTAAGTACGTGTAAAAAACACAGGGGGGAGAGAGTTCAGCTCAGGCAGGTGCAACAGAAATGCATGAGCGAGGACAGCGTTTCGAGAGCGCCACGATTTTTTAATGTTATTTTTTTCTTTTTTGGCTTTGTTGTTTCTCCAAACTTTAGAGTCTGACCAACTCTAAAGGTATTCATCATTTATTTTTTGGCCATTTTTTTGTGTTTTATTATATATATATATATATATATATATATATATATATATATATATATATATATATATATATATTATATATATATATATATATCAGAGTGCAAAAAAAATATCTTTGCTTTACGGTTATGACGCCATACGTGCGTTCCGATTCTGCTGATAATATCGGCTATTGTAAGAGCGAGACCATTTGTTGTTTGCCCTGCTATCCTTATCAAAATGGAAGGCGTCGCGCGTCGAGTTTTTCCTCAATTCCACTGGTGGACGATGCTTCGCTGCTTTTGGAACTTTCATAGTTACAGATCACTTTGGTTTTGATGAATTCGAATTAATCGGTAGCAATGGAATCTATTATGTCTCCTAAGTGAGAGTAGCAATCCGGAAGAGCCGCTAATAATGTTGCCAGCTTTTCAGCTTCACTAAGAGTAACACCTGTGTTGATCACATCATTGACGAGCTTTTCAAATTGAAGGAAAAATTGGTTGGGATTTTCGTTCTTGGGTAGTTTTAATTCCAACAATTTCTTTCTCGCTTGCATTTTATTAGCGGTTGATTGCGAGAGATACTTTTGATTTAGTTTTGAGATTATAGCTCGTGCACTGGTTTCATTTACAATTAAGTCAAAAATACTATCAGAGATTAAATTTATGATATAGTTTCGGGCTCTCACATCCATCAATTTCCAATTTGCTTCCGTAACATCGGCGGGTTTTTCTTCATTATCAATCACTGGAAGGCAGCCTTTAAGTTCGAAAAACAGCAACAATTTATGCTTCCATCTTGAATAGCCTTTGCCGTCGAATATCGGGAGTCTAATTTCATCCTTTTCATCTGACATGATTGAATAAAAACGAGGATATTTGCGAGGGGCACTTTTGCAAGAAGGCACTTGAAAACGTTAAGATTTATAACACTCGCGAGAAACGTGACATTTTCTAACGAACAAGATGTATGACTCGCGAAAAACGTGATATTTTCTAACGAACAAGATGTACATATAACTCGCGAAAAAAAACGTGATATTTTCTAACGAACTCGCGAAAAACGTGATATTTTCTAACGAGCACTTTTGTAGAAAAAATTAACCACGCTCTGCTACCATGTTAGAATTAAACTGACAACGTTTTATATGGAGATAACTTTTATTAAGTGTAGGCAATAGCGCGACAGGCGAGGAAGGTAGAACGACGACTAGCGAGCGGGACAAACCCCGCATTAGAAGAAAGAAAGAGAGCTGACTGATATACAGTGTTGTCAGAATTATATAAATAAATAAGAATAAAAACAACAATAAATTCAACAATTTTAAATTCTTCAAATCAAAAGAAAACTTGCCTCCATCTTAACCTTTGATTTTAAGGCGTTCTTCAGTGAAACGCCAAAGCTCCGATTAATTTCCATCAATTTTTATTATGAAACTTAAAAAATTATGTTGCAAAATTCCAAAGAATACTGGTCAAGGTGCTCCTTCCAGAGTTGCCCGGTGCAAACCTCGGAAAACTGTCCGCGTTATTGCCGACATATGGGGAGGGTAGGCGGTTCTGTCCACGTTTGGCTGCACTGGCGCCGACACTTCAGAAACTGTTTGGATTTCAAATTAAAGAGTCTCCCGAAAGAAATTGGCCGATAGGCCTTCTCCGGAAAATGGACACATAGGTCTACGTACCTTCTTCCATAAATGCTTGATTTGGAATGCTTTTACCCTCCAGAATATGCTTTTAAATCTAAATGACTAACAAGGATAGTGCACGAACCTGGACCCCTTAAATTTGATCAAATTCTCAGGATAGGTAGTTCAATAAGAAACTATTTAACAAATGTTTCGCCGTTTTTGTGAATGGGCCTTAGAAACGGAGAAAAAAAATACGCTGCGCGCGTGACCTCAAATAGCTGCTACCCACCTCAGCACTCGGCAGCGTGGCCAAAGGGACAACGTGGCTGACTACGAGTCGAGATATTAGTGGTTCGAGTTTGGCTCCGGCTACCGTACTTTTGCACAACGTGTTTGCAATGACATATTTATTTCCTCTACGTTTAGACTGTTTTGCTGTGTGCGCAGAATCGCTTTTCATTTTACAAGGAAGAGGTTGACAAACAAATTGAACATTGAACCAGCACACATTTTTGCATCGGGGGGGGGGGGGGGTGGCATTATCAATATTAGAAAAGCAAGAAAGTAGAAGAATCGCTGAAAAAATAATAATTAAATTTTGTTTGTTTTCTCCTCATATTGATTTACATTCAATCATTTCTTTGTTTTCTGTTTTTTTTTTTTTTTTTTTTTTTTTTTTTTTTTTTTTTTTGGTTCTTTCCTCCGCACCCTTCTCTTCCAGAAGTGCGATTCGTGTACCAATAAATCCACGCGCAAAAAATTTCAAATCCTACAACCCTGCAGTCAGTGGCGGATGGTGGAGGGAGCATGCTCCCCCCCCCCCCGAAACATCAATTTTTGCCTTACTTTTCTACAGAAAATAGCCCAAAATTTCTCGATGCAATGCTTCAAATTTAAAAATTCGTGGTCGTGCCCCCCCCCCCCCAGAAAAATTTTCTGGATTCGGCACTGCCTGCAGTCAAAGGCACCAAGAATATCGTGCTGAAATTCCCAGAATTCCATATTGATGAGTCAGGAAAATCGTATTCAACATGTTTCATCATCGATTCTTCAACTTTCTTCCTATGCTAGTCATGACAATGATACATCTCCCCCCTCCCCTTCCCACCTTTGCGAAAATATATGCCGTTTCAATGTTTAAATTTTTGCACCAGTAGTAGCAGCTGTTTGCGGTCACGCACGCAGCCTATTTTTTTTCTCCGTTTCTACGGCCCATTCACAAAACGGCGAAACATCTGTTGAATAGTTTCTTAGGAACTACCGATCCTAATAATTTGAACAAAGAGCTTGATTCAAAATGGGGGTTTTTCTCCCCCCCCCCCCTACGATTTTCCTGAAACTTTGTATTTTGATAGTACTTGATATAAGTAGTCTTTTTTGTTCAAATAAAGTTTTTCCAAAAATAATTAGGGGAGGAGTTACAGTGTTGCAAAGTTGCACCTTTCAAAAATTCATAACTTTCGCGTAAATCATCCGATTGAAACGCGGTTTTCACTAAAAGATGCGGATTGTAAAGCACTTTCATGCCATCTAAACGAAATTTAATTTTAATAATTTTTGACTTGGTTATAGTCATTTTTGTGATTTTTAGGCCACTCAAAATCTACTTAAAGTGAAATAAAAAAAAATGGTATTTTTTGATTTTGACCGGTTTGAAATATGTTATTCCTCT
This sequence comes from Trialeurodes vaporariorum, assembly GCA_011764245.1. NCBI lineage: Eukaryota > Metazoa > Arthropoda > Insecta > Hemiptera > Aleyrodidae > Trialeurodes > Trialeurodes vaporariorum. The sequence goes on along the minus strand of VMOF01000220.1, from coordinate 37,284,047 downwards.
TTGAATTCTGCGTAAAATGAGCCCAAGCAGAATGCAGGGCGATTTTTTGTTCCGGAGTTATGCATTTTTTAGTAAGCGAAAAACGAGTTTTTTAGGGTACCCATGAGCGTTCGATAGAGAGGCTCAAGTCAAATAAATGGAAACTGTATTTTTGGATTTTGATCAAATTAAAATATGTTATTCCTACTTAAATTCTGCGTAAAATGAGCCCAAGCAGAATGTGGGGCGATTTTTAGTTGCGGAGTTATGCGCGTTTTAGTAAGCGAAAGTCGAGTGGTTGAGGCTACCCGGGCTACCCACGTCTTTGAGCCTCTCCATAGAACGCTCGTTTTTCGCTTACTAAAAAATGCATAACTCCGGAACAAAAAATCGCCCTGCATTCTGCTTGGGCTCATTTTACGCAGAATTCAAAGAGGAATAACATATTTCAAACCGGTCAAAATCAAAAAATACCATTTTTTTTATTTCACTTTAAGTAGATTTTGAGTGGCCTAAAAATCACAAAAATGACGATAACTAAGTCAAAAATTATTTAAATTAAATTTCGTTTAGATGGCATGAAAGTGCTTTACAATCCGCATCTTTTAGTGAAACCCGCGTTTCAATCGGATGATTTACGCGAAAGTTATGAATTTTTGAAAGGTGCAACTTTGCAACACTGTAACTCCTCCCCTAATTATTTTTGGAAAAACTTTATTTGAAAAAAAGACTACTTATATCAAGTACTATCAAAATACAAAGTTTCAGGAAAATCGGTGGGGGGAGAAAAACCCCCATTTTGAATCAAGCTCTTTGAGGGGTTCAGGTTCATGCACTCCCCTTGTCAGTCATTTAGATTTAAGAGCATATTCTGGAGGGTACTGGCATTCCAAATCAAGCATAAGCGTGCCAAGAAGGCACGCAGGCCTAAGTGTCCATTAGCATATTCTTGAGGACATAAGCATTCCAAATCAAGCATAAGCGTGCCAAAAAGGCACATAGGCCTATGTGTCCATTTTCCGGAGACTCTTTGATTTGAAATCCAAGCAGTTTCTGAAGTGTCGGCGCCAGAATAGCCAAACGTGTCCCCGTTTGGACATTTACTTTCCACCCTCCCCATATGCTGGCAATGGCGTGGACAGTTTTTTGCGGTTTGAACCGAGCTACTCTGGTAGGCGCACCTTGACCCGTAATTTTTCGAATTTTCCATTATTTCTCATGTTTCATAATAAAAATTGATGGAAAGTAGTTGGGAGCTTTGACGTTTCATTGAGAAACGCCAGTTAAATTGGAGGCAAGTTTCGTTTTGATATGAAGAATTTAAGATTGAAAATTTGCCAAAGAATATAGTCAAGTTGCGGCCAATCTTCTGAAGCAAGCTCAATCCGTGAGAGCATGCTCTTAAAACTTTATGAAAAATTAAGAGAAATAGAAATATAGAAGTAATAAGTATTGAAAGTAGTATTGAAAATAGTATTGAAAATTCAGAGGGCAACAGACATTTTTGTTGGGTGAAGTTCAATAAATATGAGAGCTGTCCTAAAAATCTTTCCCTGAGATCATCATACTTTCAATGAAAATTAATAAAACACTAACCATAATGAGGTGAGGATCATTCGTTAAAAACCAAAGACAAATAGAGATGGAGCACTAACTGGCTGCAGCAGAGGCACGCGAAATTCTCCTCGATTCAACAAAACAACAGGCAACATCCTTCTGAGGTTGCAGGGTGTAGCATGGAGAGCACCCTCCTCTCCACTTCCCAGCTTATCCCTCCTGCGTTTACTGAATGTCACCGTTCAACACCCTGCAGATGGGTGTTGAAAAAAAAAAAAAAAATCTCCCCTAAATCTGCCCTATGCCTTTAGCGTAATGCACCGTCTCTATTTGTCTCAGTTCAAAATATTTAAAGTTGATGTGAACGTAACCAAATGATAAGACACTTAAAAACTAACAGAATTAGTGCTAGCCGCCGGCAGCCACTTCCTACCTTTACCGCAGTGTGATATAGCCTATCAGAAAGTGTATTTATGAGTCAACGCAAGCATGTGAAAATGCAAAAAGTATTTCAGAGAAAAATTTACTCATCTAAATCGTGTCTGGTAAATTATTGTTTATTCTTGCCAACCATCTAGAGCGTCTCCAGAAAAAAAGTAAACAAGACACTTCCATTTAAAGATTATAAAATACACACTGTGTTAAGAATAATAAAGTAAATGTTAATGGAAGAGAGTAAGGGTATTTGCAAGAAAACGGAATGTCAAGGAAAACATATTTCATTTGAAAAGGGGTTTTCTGTACCCCTCACCTGAAGTAGGGTCCAGACGAGTCTGACGCTTGCTGATTTCAGACAACACTATGGGGTCCAGGATGCATGCCAGATCATTTTTGAAAGTAGCCTTAGTATGATCTACTTGGCAAATAAAATCTGCTTCTTGATTATCCACGCAAACGTCTTAGTGCATCGCTTCTGAGAAAATTCTGTCAGAACCTTGCAATAGTGTCCACCGCATTATCCGCTCCTGCAAGGGCTCCGCCGTGGTTAGTTTCTGTCCATGTGCAAAGTGTCGGTAGTACATGAGACAAAACTTGAGTTTAGAAAAGGGATTCTGGTTTCATCCCGCTTGGAATTAACATGAGCTAGTGAAGAAGAGCTTGAGATATAGCAATGGACCTTGAGAGCTAGGTTAAACTCCTAACTCTTGTAGAAAAAACATTTGAGACAGCATTGGGTTACAGCCTTCTACCTTCAACAGCTCGCTGCGCAAAGACGTGTTCGCATTCCTGCACAAGTGCAGAAACGAAAACTCATCACGGCGGCGGCGCAGTAAACGAACCTATTCGTCATAGGTCTTCTTTCGTGTAACGATCTCGATCAGAAAAAGGATTCTCAAAACGAAACTGAAAGTCATCCATACCTCTAGAAATAGTGAGATTTATCATAGCAGTGCATGAATCAAGAGCTTCGTACTAGACGGTTAGCAACAAAACGCTATAATAAGATTTAACACCAAGAAGAGGGTTTCAATACAAACTCTAACTGACCATATTTTATTACGAAAAGTCATTGGTAAGAATTCCGAATTGCTTAGTAAACAAATCAAAAGTTTCTCAAGAGATGCGTTTTCTTCCTTCAAGTGCTCCGAGCAGAGATGTTTCTGATTGCAAACAAAAGTTCTTTTTTGCTTCTGTTTGAGTTCTGATTGCTCCATGCAAACCAAGCAAAGAGGCCTATTTTGATCGAGCAATCCAACAACCTCTGGAGATAGCTTGAAGTCTGTTTCCGCTCAAGCACTTGGACAGTTCAAAGGAAAAAAAACGCATCTATGTAAGGAGTCCAGCAAACTCTTATGACCACAAACAATACCTACCCACCCAAGGTACAGTATTTTGTGATGAACATGGTGAGTTAAACGGTTCGTCCTACATCTACAGTCCTGCGTATCGGTATTTATTGCCTTGCGATGATAGCAACAAGAGTACTTTTCAAAACTAATGCTAACTATGAAGAGGTTCATAAAGGATTAGGCCTAGGGAGCTAAAAGTAATTGAGTGAGCCTAAATTTAAAAGAAGAAATGAGATCCAGCAAACTATATCTGGAGGAATCTATAATCAACCTTAGACAGTGTTCGGATGCATTAGACCTGCGGAAAGAACATTAACAAACAGCATAGTAGATATCAGAAATTTTTGAGGAAAGGTAAATGAAATGAATTAATGAAAGGACTTACTTTTCGGCCATGATTTTGGAATTACTTCTTCATCAGAAATAAATGTTGGAAAGCTAGGCCATGGGGCACGGAGAACGGAGGAAAGCAAGCAGCATTGTCCAAAAAGGCGGGAGTTGTGCGTCTCATTTAGATGCACTTCTTCTTCTCCTATCACATCCGCCATTTTGGAACTAGAAAACGGTTACGCGAGCGCGCAGCATTCGATGCAGAGGTTCGATGGTGCGCGCGAGTGACCGGATTTTTTTTTAGTAAATTTGGGGTCAATTCTCTATCAACCGGTAGTATACGGAACATTTAGCAAACGTCAATATGCAATTTTTAGAGTTCCATTTTTGCGCGTTTTTAGCGATTTAATTTCTGAAGGTTCCTTTTCTCACCCCACCCTAAAAAAATGTTTGCGTAAATTTGCGCAAAAAAAATATGACATTTTCCTTTTCTCTAAAGTCGTTTGAAAGTCTTTAAAATGTTGAATGTCTAACGTGGTTTTGATGGAAATACTTAAAAAATTGTAGCCACTCACTACTTATTTAGAAATTTTGTTGCTGGAACGGTTTTTCCCCGACCAAGATGAGGGAGATTTCGTGAAAATCAGACATTTGAATTATGTTCTTGAAGAAAAGTAAAAATATTTTAAATGACTTTCGATAAAATAAAAAAAAAAATCATCCAAAATTTATTGAAAAAACTCCAGTAAGAAGTGGCGAACCATGCAATGCGGCAACAGTGGTTTTCATCCATTAAGACCTGTGTAAAACAATTGATTCTCCTTGAACCAATTATTTGCTTGAAGAATCGATTATTTTAAATCAGGGGTTTGAACCAAACCGAACCGAAAACCGTTCCGAACCGGCCATTTTCTCGAATCGCGAACCGAACCCGAACCGCATTTGGTAAATTTTATGAACCGCGAACCGAACCGCTTGGGTGGCTCAGAAATTTTTGCGAACCGCGAACCGAACCGAACCGATATTTTGAAAATCTCCGAACCAGCAATTGAACCGGTTCGCAAGCGGTTCAAAATTTGAAGTAATCGGAGACGTGTGCTATTGAAACAGGAGGTCTGTCTCTGGTTTCTTAAAATTTCCAATCACCTGAGATTGGTTTTCTTTTATGCAATGCATGTGATTGTTGCCTTGGACACGCGAAGAAAGACATTCTTTTTTCAACACTCATTTATACGAGTTAGAAATTTTCATCTGAAAGGTTAACGTTCCTCTTCCGTCTCAATTTTAGACTCTAAATAAATGGCTCACCCAATTCAAAATTTTTTTAATTTTGACAAAAAGAAGAATATTAGTAAGTGTAAAATATGTGGTGCAGAAATGGTTGGAAAACACGCGTCTTCACGAACCGATTCTTAACCGGTTCGGAGCAGTTTTTTACGACTCACCTGAACCGGTTCGGAGCGGTTCGCTCGTCGAAGGTTCGGTTTGAACCGGTTCAGCAGATTTCAAAAACCCGAACCGAACCCGAACCGCATTTTCAAAATTTCTTGAACCGCGAACCGAACGGTTTAAACGGTTCATCAACTTTCCGTGAACCGCTAACCGAACCGATTTTTGGTCGCGGTTCCAACCCCTGTTTTAAATAGATTCAAATGGAGAAATGGCACTGAAAAAATAATAATTAATTAGACTTTTCTTTCGTCATTTATCGATGAGATAAATTAATTGTCATATTATCGTAGTCGTATCAAGCCGCTGTTATTCTTGGTGGTGTCATTGCGATAGGTTCGTTACATTCCGATAAAAATTCCTCAACCTCACGATAGCTCAAAAATCATCGGTGAATTTCCGCGGAGATGGAAGAGTTTCTATAGGAATGACACCACCCATAAGAAGAATACGTACTCGATTATTACGATACGATCGTTCATAATCAGCCTGCTGATTTCAGTCCGCCGATTGTGAGGAAGACCCTACTTTATTTTTAGTTTGAGGGCGTTTTCAACTAAATGAAGAGAGACGACTGATTTTAAAAATAAATTGATAGTCTTATTATTAAGAAATAAAAAATGAAACGATACATATTTACAAAATTGAGATTTACAAAAAGGGAAACATAATTATTAACACTTAGTCAGTTGTAAACTCAGAGTCTACAACCGAGTCGTTAGTCAAACAGCACTTTCGCGCTTATTAACTAAAGGAGAGTGTGGTGACGAAGGTGCTTCGACTAACAACGGCCCTCCTACTATTGGCGGTCTTAACGGTTGCATACACGAAGTCATCTCATACTTCGTCCACTTTTGCCTCGGCAATGTGCCTCCTCCCATTACGAAGTTCTCGTCTCCGGGTCTAGTCTGTGAACAAAATTGAAATTAAACCTCATCAATGATCCTTTGGTTACAGGTGTATGCAGGCTACAGTGTGTGGTAAAATTCTCCTCTCAACTAACTTTTGAATGGTTGCAAATACTCAAATTTAGTGGATGTTTATAATTTAATGGGAAAGACTTGCTGGCGTACCCAAAATTTCTAAGAGAGCTTTTCGTCCCCAACTCAAAATTTTAAATAGCGATTCCCATCTTCAGTTACCTTGCGTTTGAAAGGGCGTGAAATTCTAAATTGTTTTTCGCATCAAAGGTCAAAGTTCGATTTGGACCAACTTGCAAAAATCACAACACCTGCTTGAAAAGTCAAAATTTCGCAAACTCGGCGTCTAAAATCCTTCGAAAGCAAAATACTTTGCAGAAGAGAAAAAAATACCGAACTGACCCGACCGAAATAATTCGAGTCCCGATTTTAAGACTTAGAAAATGTTCAATTTTTCAAAAATTTTAGACGCCGTGGTGTTTCTTAAAGCAGGACCAAAATTATCCAAAACTGCAAGGACATGCTTCTCAGTTCTCAGTTATCTACGGTGTAAACTCCATCAAATTTTGACCATCATTGCCCTCTCTCCCCGGGCTGACCATATTTTGAGAGCTAGATGTATCAATTGTAGGGTTGACAAAATTCGCAATCTCTGCTTATTAAGAGCGGGTTGAGGTTTATGGAGCCCTGACAAGGTTTTGCTGTACGCAAATAGACTAGCAATTCTGATTTCAAATGATTAAAAAGTAATGACAAGACCATTTCAAAAGTCTAACTCTCGCAGAGTAAACTTATGTTAGCTCAAAGTACAGATGAACCGCCTATGCGTACACCACACATCTATGAGGAGAACCGCGATGTCCAAACATTATTTGGCCCTAGCTTGAACCTTTCAGGGTATCTTCCCTGAAGCATTGCCCTAGCTTGAAACTTTCAGGGCATCTTCCCTGAAGTATGGCCCTAGCTTGAAACTTTCAGGGCATCTTCCCTGAAGTATGATCGCAGGTGCTGACGTTTCTGTTCCTGAAATTTGTACCTGTAGCGCAAATTCCTCAATTTTACCTAAGAACTGGCGACATTCTGTGCAGCGCGTCGCGACGTGGTGTTCACGGTTGGAACTAATTAACCCTGGGGTCATCTTAATCTAGCTTGTTTCTTCTCTAATTGTAAGTTAAGAACTCTTAGTGGTCCAAAGAGGGGGATTATATTTATTCACATATTCAGGTATGCATACTTACTTGTAAGCTAGGCGTATACAAATGTTGAAGGGGGAGGGTCCCATTCCTAATAGGCGAATATCCTCCGTGTGAATGTACAAGTCTTGCGCTCTCGATTGTCGAAACCAATTGTCTCCTTTCGGTCTCGTCGAAGTCTGTAACCACACAATTAAGTTTCGTCAATTACTCCATCTAATGAAGCATTGTTGGCCGATTAAAATAAGTGCCTCAAAAGAGGATTAGATCATACTGAAGCATCCTATCATAGGATTGCGTGGGCGTAGCTACTATGTGGCCGGGGGGGGGGGGGGGCAGCGCCCCGGGAAATCTGATGTTGAAAAAAAAATGCATTAAGTATTTGAAGAAAAAAATATATTAAAAAAATGCATTAAGTATTTAAGGAAAAAAAGATATTGTAAAACGCAAAGCGAAATAATAGGCACTTTTAATAGCACTTTGAACAGGTATGAGGTACTTTTATTTTTGTTGATTAAACGGAGTATACATCGAGAGGGTCCTTATTTTCCTTTTCCCCTTTCTTTCGTGTTCTACAATGTTATTATTATTATTTGAATTTACGATTAGGAGAAAATGACATTGTAAGATGAGTTTTCTCTAATTGGACCATTTTTTTTTTTTTTTTTTTTTTTTGTTGTTGTTGGCAAAGGAACTTAAATGACACTTTACGCTCGTGTTTATGTTCTTATCATTTGCAAGGTGGAGAGAGCCTGAAATAACGTTTTGAATTTGCAAAATTTTCTGCGGGGGGCCGCTTATAGGCGGGTTTCCAAACTTGGTCCCCCCCTAGACAATTTTTCTAGCTACGCCCGTGGATTCGTCTTTTTTAGTAAAATTCTTGCCACAATTTCTACTGACATTTTCATTATAACTGCTTAAAGTAATAAAAACATTTCAAACTTCAAAACGTTGAAGATTAGTAGAAAAATTAAGATCAGGGCGTCAACAGTAATATGCTACCAAGCAAGTCGGGCTTCATCGAGGCTCTCAGGGGGAAAAGATGAAACGGAAAGGAGATATCAAGAAAGTTCCCTCACGTTTTGGAAACAAAAGGCTGAATCACAGAACAGCATGAGGGTCATTCGTAAAGTAGGGAAACATTGGCCGTATTTTGCTTTTTCATCAAAAGCCGTTTGATGACATCGGCAAGGAAAGCTCATATTTTGCTTTTCCGGTGGCCATCGGAAGGGGCGGAGCTTAATTAAATTAATAATTTAATTTCACAATGTGGCAACGCTTTACCATCGGGCGATGGCCATCAACATTGACGACCTCTCGTGCTCATCAACTGTTTGGCCCATGATCTAACTACACGGTCAGTCAATGCGCACACCCTCCACTGCCTCTCCGTCTGCCTGGCTTTATCACTGAGTAGAGTGAGGAAGGGGATGCCGTATAGCAGGCGTAGCTGATGCGCGGGCATTCATCAAATCAACATGCTTTCATAAGGGGAAAATACCCTATTTCAAGAGCGAATTATGAACAATTTACGACTGTGAAACTTGGTTTTTATTTATGATAGACCACGAGGAAGGTTTCAAGCTTTTGAGAGAACCAGTCTGATCACACTTCAATTTCTTATTCCTATATTTTCTAGCGATTAGTAAAAGTACCTCTTATGGAGAACGCAAGTATACGTAATATTCAATGCATTCTACTCAATTTTCTTAAGTGCCCGAAAATAGAAAAAGCAAATTTGCGTACGATATAAAGCTTGAAACCTTCCTCGTGGTCTATCATAAATAAAAACCAAGTTTCACCGTCGTAAATTCTTTATAATTCGCACTCGAAAAAGGGTCTTTTCCACATAAGAAAGAAAGTACATTTGAACGCCCGCTCTTCAGCTGCGATCATGGTTTGGCCATCGTCGACGACGGATCGTTAGTCGCGTTCGAAGCTGTCATCCAATTTACTCAATTTTAGCGCTTTTTTGTAATTGGTCAGAGCAAAATACGATTATTGTGAATATCTCGAGAACCAAAACAGATACATGAAATTTGTAAGGAGAGTCTTAGCCAGCGTACTCAGCTTTTCAAACTTGGCACACTTATTCGTGAGTGACGTCACTTTCCCCACACTCACCTCTGGCGACCACGAGCCTACCTCTGCGCACACTAAAAGAAGCTCCGTTGAACGTGTACGACGAGTAAGTGTTATACACCCTGTAAAAGACCGTAACACGATGATTTGTCCAACTTCTGAGAATAATTGTGAGTCGCTGTTTAAAAGCCGACTGACCATGCACGGAAACTAATTGCTTGTGAATATTTCCCGCAGTTTCATTTTTTACGGTAAGACAACGGATTAAAGCTCGCAAATCACATTCGGACACGTTATTTAAAGGGGTACTTCTAATTACTCGCACAGTACTGATTGATAGGGGCCATATCATGATGAAAGTCTTGTGATCGTGAGTGTCATCATTCATTGTATCTTAATTTGGTGTGCTAGTTGCACCGGATTGACAATCGCAATTCTTATCGACGGAATCTGATCGTAAACACAGACACCTGACGATCTCCTCAGCGCGAGCGGAGGCAGGCAAGCTGTCACTAGAGGTGAAAATGGAAAAAAATGACGTCAATTGCGAACCAAAATTACAAGCAGGGTGCCAGCTTGAAAAAAAAAAAAAAAAAAAAAAAAAAAAAGGCTTTAGAGAGCTGAAAGTATGCTGGTTAAGACCCTTCTAACTTTCATTTATCCTTTTCGGTTCTCGAGATGTAAAGTTACACAATATGTATTTCCGTACTTTACGAATGACCCTCGTAAGTTCAATCAAAATGGAAACTCCCATTAGAGCCAATGGAAACTTATTTAGGTCTCTTTCGCTGTCTAGTTAAAATGGAGGACACATCTCTGACTCTGTCTTTTGAATAGATTTGCATGAAGATGCTTCAGAATTTCTCAGAAAGGCGATAGAACAAGAAAAGAAAACTTCAAATGAACTGAGAACTTTCTTTTCATTCTGATTGTATGGCATTCTTTGGTTGTTTTATAAATAAAACCGGCACGTATGCGGAAGGCTCAAAAGGAAATGAAAGATCCTGTAACCGTTAATTGTACCTGTGATTGGGTGCGGAATGATGTCAGGATTCCTTTCGTCACTATCGCCGCCACTATCCGTGCCAGCGATGTCCTTTTCGGTGTCTTTAGACGGGCTCGAGTTTAGTTTGAGCCTCTTCCGCTCATTTCTGGAGCACTGTAGTCGTAACACTGCTGCCACTATGCAGGCTGCGATAAACAGAGCTCCGACTATACCCACCACCACACTCATGGGTGTCGTCAAATGGAAGGCAGACTGTCGCGAACGATCTGATGGAAAGAAGGAAGTACATTATGAGAGGCCGGGAATCATTAATATAGCTCAGGATACATCTTAAATACTCAAAAGGGTCTGTTGCAAACTTTCGCTTCAGCTGTAAAAAGGGGGTCTAATCTGATGTAAAATTACCTGAAATGACGTTGGGAGCATCAGAACGTTCCAACGTTGACTAACAAACTCAATAAATGCGTTCAACACAATTCCAATACGAAGGTCAAATGATTAAGGGTTACAATAATAGGGGAGTCCATCTAATCGCAACTTTCTATACCTGCTGAAAAAAGTGATTCATCATAAAGCTCCAATTAGATGAGACTCCCCAATTGTGCCAAGCTAATCTAATCACCATTTTGGATTACTCTTAAAATGCCTTATGTAGCTTTATGAATGGATTTTGAGACAACTTTTCGAGTCTGTCAATGTGATTTTCACGCAATTTTACATACGAATGGACCCTCTATAGCGATGCAACAAAACTTTGCAACAGACCCATTTAACGGACCCCTTACCAAGATTCATTGCAGCCGCTAGCAAGTTAGACAGGGAAGATTTCTGTTAAAGCCTTTGAATGAGATTTTTCGCATAAGTGGCGGCTCGTGCCATTCGGCAACAATGCTTTTCCTCCATCTGATGTAAGTGAAACAATCGATTGTTATTAGGGAAGCACTGCTTCACTGTCGAATATCTACAGATACATCAAATCAGATGGAAAGAAAAGACTATTGCCCAATTACACGAGCCACCACTGTTCCGCACTCGTAGTTGCCATTCACTTAAGATCGACACGAATGCGAGAATAATCCACTTTTGGGAATGACGGCAATCATGGGCAACCTATCCTTACTCGGTTCACTCCTTTTTCATACAATTACTTAGCTTTCAGATTCAGTAACTAATTGGACGCAATTATTTAATTTAGTACATCAGTCGAGGGGCAAAGAAAATGATATAAAATACTCCTTGAAGGGCTACCCGCAACACTCATCTCAATGAATTTTAGTATCACAAGTGGCCAACCGAAGTCAAAATCTAAGGAGTCGTTTGAAGTTCTTTTTGTCTCCGACTGTGCTTATAGGTTCGTTGTAGAACCAGCTGGTTCCCGTGATTTTTTTTTTCCTTTTTGAGATAGATAAGGTCATTTTGCGTAATGGGGCAGTTGTAAGGGTCTGAAATGTTGTTTCTTTAGCGGGACACTTAGGAAAAAACTGAAGGCAAGATGGGTCCCAGCTCAACAAGTACTATCATTTTCTGTATTAAAACCCAAAATTCCAGACCCTTGCAACTGCCCCATTCTCAATATTTTTTGTCTCAATTTTCATGAATCTCAGTCTCCTCTTTATTGAACGCACTACGATAACTTGTAACAAAACGTTCTGACTGTGAGTCTTATCACCCTCAGCCAATGCTTAGACAAAAATAATGCATATTAGAGCGGCACGGGGAAAAAAAAGAATGGCGTAATTTACCATTCGCACAGCTGATTTTGGCCCCTACCACAGTTAAGATAAACTTGACCAGAGTTATGGAACATTTGACCAGGTATCAAGTGAAATTGACCTGATTCCTGGTCAAATGTTCCACAACTCTGGTCAAGTTTATCTTAATTCTGGTAGGGGCCAAAATCAGCTATGCGAATGGTAAATTACACCATTCTTTTTTTCTCGTGGGAATTCACAAAAAATCCAGGCACTTTAGTGAGCGAAGAGTACCTTTTTGTAAATCAGCGTCCTGGAGCTAATTTATTGGCTCTGTATCACAGTGTAAAAGGCAATAGAATCTTGATCAAACATTGAACAATATTGAACATATTGTTGAAAATGCTCCCAGAGAAAAGTTCTCCTTAAATGGCCAGAATTCCATATAAAAGCTCCCGGGAAAAAAATCTTACATTATTGACGATAGCTTTGGTATTTTTGAGCGGAATCCTTGCCTGTTTTACCAGAAATACTGATGTTTTTACATGACAATTCTAGTAAAAAATTCCAGATTTTTCTCCTCAAAAAGATCAGAATTTCTGGAATATAAATGCTAGAATACCGGTTAAAAATATCGGAATTCTCGTCGAACAAGCCAAAATTTCTTTTCCAGAGCTTTTTATTAGTATTCCAGACATTTTTCGGGAGAACTTTTTTTCCGTGCACTGAAAAAAATAATTCCTAAATTCTAGCAATGTTACTACAGGCACAACGATTATGTGAACCTCGGAAAGTCAAGAATTTTGTCCAGAAAATTCTGGTGTTACCATCAGTATATGGTTACAGTAACAAAATTTTCAAGAACTATGATATCTACAAGTACCAGAATTCTGGTAATAGTGTCATCCCTTGCATTGGTTCACGTATCATTATGCTTCTGGTAATCTTTTTTTTCTGGGTAACGCTCGTAGTGCCCACCATGATCTAACTACACAGGTCAGTCAATGCGCACACCCTCCACTGCCTCTCCGTCTCCCTAGCACTATCTCTGGGTAGAGTGAAGAAGGGGATGACGTATAGCTGGCGCAGCTGAAGAGCGGGCGTTCAAAGCTACATACTTTCATATGGGGGAAAAGACCATTTTTCAAGTGCGAATTAAAAGCAATTTACGGCAATGAAACTTGGTTTTTATTTATGATATACCACGAGGAAGATTTCAAGCTTTGAGAAAAGCAGTCTGATCACACTTCAATTTCTTATTCTTATATTTTCTGGTGGTTAGTAATAATGCCTCTTGAGGAGGAGGTGGGTTATGTAATATTCAATGCATTCAATCCAATTTTCTAAATGTGCCCGAAAATATAAAAAGCAAATTTGCGTACGATTGCATTGGTTTTCTGAAAGCTTGAAACCTTCCTCGTTACTTCTTATTGATAAAAACCAAGTTTCACTGTCGTAAATTGTTTATAATTCGCACTTGAAAAAGGGTATTTTCCCCATAAGAAAGCATGTAGATTTGAACGCCCGCTCTTCAGCTGCGCCAGCTATACGTCACGAGCGGAGGTTGCGCAGATCGCACCGAAACTCGTCCACCGGATTGACTGACCTGTGTAGTTAGATCATGGTGCCCACCAGACCTCAGTGTCATAATGTCTTGAAACAATGCATTAAGCTTACCTCTGTCGATATTTGATAGTTATAAGTCTATTATAGGTATATGTATAGTTACACGTACCTCTATCACTAGTTAAATGTTTCTCGGGTAACCTAAGAGTAGACGCCTGGAGTACGAGCGGCTCGCTTCGCCCTTTCTGATTGAACGCGAACACGTGCACCTGATAATTTGTTGATGGATCTAGACCGTAGACGGTGAAACGTGGTAAGGGCGAGGTTAGGTTGGACCGCAGCTCCTGCGAGTGACTCTCGCGGACCTCGGCCATGAACGACTGGTGCAGGCCTCCGTTGAAACCCTCCGAGCAACGCACCATGAATGAATTTAAAGACATATTATGCACTGAGCAGTTGTGCACTTGATCTGGTCGCCCTGTAACAATAACCAAAAACATCAGATCCAAACGTTAGACTCATTTTAACTGAACGAAGTACTTATACAGCAATGAAGAGGCTGATAATAGTGCGCGAGGGTTTGAGATTGAGAAAAAAAAGTGGCCAAAAATCAGTGGAAAAAATTTATCAAAAATCATCGTTTTCGACATTTTAAGCTTGGTTTATAACTTTCCAGAGGCATTTCTGGGTTTAAACTACTTGTTAACAGTGTTCTCTGTCTTTTAAAGTGGTCTTGACAGTTTAAAAGTGATAAATACATGAGAAAACTTTCTGATTTTCGGCCATTTTTTGACAATCTCAGGCCATAATCAGCTGATACATGTTATGAGTCCAATCTCAAAGCGAGGCAGTATGGGCAATATAATTCTGGCTTGTTTACTTATATTTTTTGACCTTCAATCAAAAATTGTAATTAATCAAGCGGAAATGGGTTTTCAACGAAAGTGCAAGTGTTGTTGAGTGGCTATCTGGACACAGAATGGGTCTGTTGCAAACTTTTGCTGCATCAATATAACTCATTGTTTCTAACGTAAAATTCGGCGAAAATAACGATGCGCACATTAAATCTTTCAAAATCCACTCATTAACTCAGAGAATACCTTCCATTTCAAAAAACCCGCGCTACACTAGACACTATGTCACCGACTTATAACTACATAGATGGAATCATTTCGTTTATGTAAACATGAACAGAACTTACAAACATTGGAATGTTTCGTTTAGATGCGTACATTTCTTTTGTTATTTTGTAATCTTTGATAAACCGAAAAGACCAGACAGCAAATGCAGTCAATAGCTCATGTATTTAGAAGGGAATTCCATCATTTTGTAGTTACGATGTTGTTTACTTAGGCACGGTGGTTCCGTCTATGTAGTATTATACTGGTGCAAATAGTGTCTAGTGTAGCGCGGGCTGTTTGAAATTGAAGTGATTTCCTGAGTTAATGAGTGGATGTTGGACGTTTTTAATGTGCGCATCGTTATTTTCGCCGAATTTTACATAAGAATCAAGGTTTTATATTGTTGTAGCAAAAGTATGCAACAGACCCATTGCAATAAAACTATCCAGGTGAGAAAATTTTGCTTGTTTCTGTTATGTGTCCTTTTCTTTTCCTTGTAAATCCTTCCAAAAGAAACATTTTTAACCGAATTCTGTTTCCAGATATAGCCACTCTTAAACACTTGTTTTTTTCGTTATTACCAATTTCAAATGTTTTGTGATTTTTTGTTTGTTTTTTTTTTTTTAATTTAAAGGTTAAAAAACATGAGGTAAAAGAACCGAGACTGTGTGAAAAATGTCCATAAGAAGATTTCCACTATGACTGCCTCCGTGCTGCCTCAACATTGAGTCCCACAAATCCTCCCTATCCTTGTAGCTCGTTGTTTTAACTGATTATTTTTCACTCTACCAGATGAAGCTTATACGTAGTATCGAAAGCAGCAATACCCACTTCTAAGCGAAACAGAGTCGTAGGCAGATCTAGACTCCATTTTTCGTACGTTTTCGAGAGATTTTGTTGAAGTAAAAAACTCGGAAAATGCTGGTGATCTTAAACCTAAAGTTCGACAAAAATTTCGAAAATGCAATGGTAGCATGCTTATGAATTATTCCACACCAAATTCTCAACTCACGATCCTACGGTCTAAATTTCGGTCAATGTTATGTATTCGATCGTTTTATCCAAAAAAGTAATAAAATTGCGAAATTTTGGTTTTTCGCAGGAAGGGGGCTACTTAAATGTTGGACGTTTTTAAGTTTTTAGTACAAACAGTGGTGTTTCTTGAAATAAGCACCCAAAAGCTTTCTTGTTCTGAACAAAAACTCAACAAATTTGCCCCAAAAGTTGGATTCAAAACCATGGAAATATTCTAAACGAAAATTGAAAAGGGCGCTGGACCAATGAACAAAATTTATTCTAAAGAGTCTGAGGTATAACTCTAAGGTGCTCATTAAAAGCTCCGTCCTTTCTATTACAACGCATTATTGCCTCAATTTATCGCGTTTTCTTTTAAATAATCAGGGAAAGAGAAAAATGCTGGTTTTGAACTAAAGACTTCAAATAAACTTCTTCCTGGAGAGCCCCTATCGGCCAGTTGAATATACAGGGTGTTGAAAAACTGTTCCCGAATATTTCAGGGGCGGATTCTACAGATCAAAATAAGACCTTTTTTTCCTATAAACATGTGTCCGAAAATGCCCCCCTTTTGAGCTACAGCCCCCCAAAGTTTTAAAAAATTTACGGTTTTTTTGGAATAGCGACCACTATTATGAACCAAATGTCTTAAAACTTGGTGTCATGAGGTAATTTCACGCGTAGAATCCATTAATGACCTCGAAAAATTCAGAAATTGAGTCTAACTGTACTTTTCACGCAATCTTGTACCTTTAACGGCACGAATTTTATGTTACGGATTAAAATTTTGAAGAATAATTACCAAAATCAGATGCGGAAAACCCTTAGAAAGATTTTTGGTCCACCTTGTTTCTTTCGATACGACGCGTTTTAAGCGAGATAATCGCTGCAGTGTGGAAAAGCCAGTGCTTTTACCATAGCGGCCGGCCCGTAGAAGCAGCGAAGAGGCGGGTTGCATACTCACTGCCGTTTTTCATGGTGAAAGCGCTGACTTTTCCACACTGTGCAGCGATTATCTCGCTTAAAACGCGTCGTATCGAAAGAAACAAGGAGGACCAAAAATCTTTCTAAGGGTTTTCCGCATTTGATTTTGGTAATTATTCTTCAAAATTTTAATTCGTAACATAAAATTTGTGCCGTTAAAGGTACAAGATTGCGTGAAAAATGCAGTCAGACTCAATTTCTGAATTTTTCGAGGCCATTAATGGATTTTACACGTAAAATTACCCCAGGGCACCAAGTTTTAAGACATTTGGTTCATAATAGTGGTCGCTATTCCAAAAAAACCGTAAATTTTTTAAAACTTTGGGGGGCTGTAGCTCAAAAGGGGGGCATTTTCGGACACATGTTTATAGGAAACAAGGTCTTATTTTGATCTGTAGAATCCGCCCCTGAAATATTCGGGAACAGTTTTTCAACACCCTGTATCTATTGTGCACAAAATTCTACCTTAGAGTGACGTTTTTTACGTCCCCATTCGTCCTGATGGTTCCGTACGAAGATGATTGGTGAGTACTTACAGCCATTTAAAACCTCACGTGAGGACTCACCATCCAACGTCTTTTAGGGAGCATCAAGGAACAACAGGGTATTTATTTGGGACACGGACTGAATTAAGAGAACGAAAGAAAAAGACTGAAGCGCCGACCGCGCCGCGAGCTTGGTAGCGCCTCGATTTCTCAGGATATGCAATTCCACAGCACGAGTGTACGAATAGTTATCTCAAGCATTACGATTGACCGTCCCGCACTCCCAAGTCTCAATACGTTTACGATGGGAGTTTACGTTTACTAAGGAAATTTACAGTAATCTCGCCTACAGAAAATGATGCATTAATAGAATCACAGGAGAATGCACAGTCAGAGCGGAAAGCACCAAGTAAAGCCCGTGCCACACCTAAGCGAACGCGAACGCTGGTTCACGTTCGCGTTCCCTTTGGTGTGGCATACCTTGCAACGCGACGCGACGCTACGTATCAGCTGCACGGAACATCTTTGCGCTTTCGCCCATTTGTAATCCATTAAGTTTAAGTTGCCCCCCCCCCCAAAACAAGAACATTTTTTTTTTTTTTTTTTATAGTGAGAGCTAATAACTACATCTCCTCTTATTTTTTTCCTGTTTATAATGTCATTGATTCCTAAACAAAAAGAAGCGGGGCGTCACTTTATTTATTTTGAAACTCATGGTTCTGAGTAATTATAATGGCCCATGGGATTTCAGTCATGGAACTTTACAGAGCACTCTTGCCAGGTCTTTTAACCTCGACCATTTAAAAGTACCTAAAAAGGCACCCATTCCATTTCTATCAATTTAATTTTTCCTCGATGTATTCCATCAGTCCCATAATCTAAGATTTCATAATGCTTTATTTACTGCTTCCGCCCGAAATCTTCCTCTAGTTTATCTATATCTTCGGTTCATCTTCCCTGCATTTAAAAAAAGCACTTTTCAAATCGAGAAAATCTTGAGAAAAAATCGATAAATGTTTTAGAATTTGGTCCTCGGTCCGTTTTAGGTCGAATAATTTGATATGTAAAAGGATAACACAGGTCAAGGTGATGAATTATACATACAGGTATGCTGATCTGACTTCGGGCCACGAATTCAGTGGCGCGCAATTCAAAATCACTGCAGCCAAGATGGCCGACAAAAGCTTAAAACACACCGTCTCGCTTGGGCGACTCCGACTATTGCCGACCTCTCGCCCGAGTGAGTCAGTGTATTCTCTGCTTTTGTCAGCCATCTTTGCTGCAGTGATTTTGAACTGCACGCCACTGAATTTGTGACACGAAGTCAGATGAGCATACCTGTGTAATCTATAACCTTGAACACAGGTAGCTCTAGAGAGAAAAAAGAAGATGAAAAAAGAGAAAACCGTAAAGAGTGCTCGAGACTAACCTGCGGCGATGATATGGAAGACACAAGGGGTTCGTTGATGGCCAATTTTATTCGACGCCCAGCACAGCAAAGTGCCATAGTCGAGCTCGGTGATGGGCGTATACGAGACAATGCTCGAGGTGCCAGACTTGACTACCAGGCCGGACGAGACATCTTCGCTTTGAGCGGAATTGTTGAACATCCACCTGAAAACAACGTCCGTGGGATTCGCGTCCACCTCGCACGATATGTTGGCTCGCTCCTGCTTCGCCACACCCAATACACGCGATTGGTTCTTCCTACACGTGGGCGCGTCTGAAATCAAAACAAATCATTCGAAATCATAACCAGTGAACCTGGACCGAGAGCCAAACTTTTGACGCAAGTTAGATTCATGGAGACCAAAGTAGATGAAACCAGGTTTGTGCTCTTCGCGATGTTCGCCGCCAGGGAGGTGATCACGGAGGATCGGATCAATTTGGTATCGTTATCGTTTACATATAACCTTATGGGTATGGCTCAACTGATCGAATCGTTTTGAGCCCCTCGTAACGATTGAAACGAACGAAAGGAAGCGATGAATCGGGGGCTGCCGTAATCTCAATCGTTTGAAGTGGGAAGATGTATCACCTGCTCGATAGAGTTGCTCAGAAGCAAGCCCATTTGATTTAATGCAAAAATGCAAACGATAACGATACCAAAAACGATCCGATCCTCCGTGATCTCCTCTCAGGGTGGTATACCTATAGAGTCACTGTTTATTAAAGAGTCTCGCCGTACGGGGTATAGATTCTGATTGGCTGCTGGATTTCAGGCTGTCACGGAACTCAAGGAGGCGTTCTCTGTGCTATTATCGATAAGATAAGATGATTAAGATAAGATGACCGTTGGAACGCCTCTTCGGCGAACCCAACCAATCAGAGTGGACGCCTCCTTCACCATTCTTCTTCTTCTTCATTCTTCACGTGGCGAGACTCTTTCATAATACAGGGACTCAAGGTATACGGATCGCTAGTTGACGATGACTTAGGCTGGTCAAATCCCGTGTTAATAGACCTGTTTAGTGCGACGTCACGGGGAAAAAAAATTGGATCCAAACAAATGCTCCATCTCACTTGCTCTCGTGGGTTTTTCCCATAAGGAGCAAGGGCCAAATTTTCAAATGCAAATTCGTGCAAGTGAGCAGCAAGTTCTCTCAGATTTTATCACACCATTGTATTCCCCGCACCTTAAAGTATAGTCACGATTTGACAACATTTTAGAACCATCACGCATTAATTTACAATCACAGTCATATCGTTGAAAGTCTATGTTTTTTCCTTGTCTCACTCACACTTTCTTAAGGGCATAAAATCCGAAGACATGGGCTCATCGGCATCATCACACCACATGTTACACCTCGAGCAAGGTTTGATACTAAGAGACGTTAAAATGATTGAGGGTCATGGCGATGATACGCTCAAAAGAGACCGTAAGTTAGACAAGGGCAAAACAAAGGACATCTTTCGATATAATTTTGTGATTGTCAATTCACTTGTGATCTTTCTGTAATTGTGTATTTCTTAAAAATCGCCAATAGCGGCCAGAGCTGCCTATTTGCCACACAAAATACTCTGATCTCTAATCTTTTACAACCGGCGGAGTCGTCATTGAGTTCAACAATTTTGCGAATGTTTCGATAGTTTGACGGGGAGTTTTTTTATTAAGAAAAAATTACAGATGTGAGTACTTTGAGGCTGTTTTTTCACCATCTCTGACTGGAGGAAGAGACATTTTTAAATCCTAAGACCCCCTGCTTACAAACCAACATTACTAACGACTTTATTCTCGAGCATAACGTATTTTGAAAACTTTTTAGAGTTTTTTTTTTTTTTTTTATTTATTACAATACACAAATTAAAGTATTTGTATTACAATTTCAGACTATGTAGTCTTTAAAATTTTACATTTAGTTCAACTTATACTAACTAAAATATAAGTATGACACATATATACATCCATTTTAAGACAGAGAGAGAGAGAGAGAGAGAGAGAGAGAGATTTCGTCATTCGCATATTAAATATAGCAAATTTAAAGAACTGTGAATCAGAATTACAAAAGAGAGAGAGAGAGAGAAAAAAATAGAATAATAGAAATATAAGCCGGATTTAAAAAAGAAAAGTGATGGTGGTAAATTAGCATAGAAAAATGGTAAAAGCTGAAAACGGAAAATTAGAAAATGGTACAAAAATGGGCAAAAGAAGATGGTACAAAAATGGGCAAAAATACCTAACATGTATATCTAATGAAAGTAAAAAAGGTTAGTATTTTTTACTTTAAATTTATTGAAATGGAAAGTCCCTGGCGGTTAGAGTTGGCCAGGACTTCCATTAAATTTTGAGAAAGTGGGGGGTCGAAAGCTCATGAGTCTTCCTCCTTTTTAGTCGTCTTACATCTCCCACCCAGTCCAAAAGCCTAAGGGCCAATGGGTTTGGATGGAGGTGCAAGCGCTCTTCATACCGGTTGTACATTCTGGATACGAACAACTCTAAGCTTTCAATCCCGAGTTCAGCCCTGATATCGCTGTTCCTCTCATACCATCTCGCATTCGCGATTTGTCTCAACAAAAGGTTCTGTACGACTTCTATCCTATGAACGTTGCTCTTGGCAGAACACGCCCACAACTGGCACCCATAAGCCCAAATGGGCCTTATCATGGATTTGTATAAGAGTATTTTGTTACTCAGCCTTAATTTCGAGCGGCGTCCAATTAGCCATAACATTTTTCTATTTTTCAGATTAATTTGTTCCTTCTTTGTTATAATGTGATCTTTCCATTTTAACTTTGAATCCATGATAAGGCCCAGGTACCTTGCTTTCATGGAATGGGGAATGATATCCCCGTTTAAAACTAGCGGAGAGTGGACGTAAGTTCTGTTGGTAAAAACAACATTCTCAGATTTGGTCGCATTCACCTTTGAACGGTCATGAGAGGTCCATTCCTGGACGTCCAGCATGCTTTCTTGTAACAAGTGAACAGTACGTCCATAATTTTGAGCCGAAGCCACGTAAACAGTATCGTCGGCAAAAACTCCAACTCTACAGCCTTTACGTGGCCTCGGTAGGTCCGAAGTGTACAGGCTGTACAAAATGGGCGAGAGAACCGAGCCTTGAGGAACTCCGGCTCTGATTGGACGAAAATCAGAGTAGGAGTCCTCAAATCTCACTCTAAAAAATCGGTTAGAGACATACGATGATAGTATCTTAACATGGTTTCCCGGAAGCATTTTAGACAATTTGTAGATTAATCTTTCGTGCCATACACGATCAAAAGCCTGCGACACATCCAGGAAAACAGCGTTACAGAAGCCTCCCCCCTCCAGGGCAGCTTCCACAATGGAAGAAATTCTGTGGA
>VMOF01000220.1:37218904-37261577 GCA_011764245.1 Trialeurodes vaporariorum | reverse complement strand
TTGCTCTTCCTAATTCTAAAATTCAGACCAAAGCAATCATAAACATCATTAAGTGATAGCCCCAATCGCAAAAACTAAAAAGCAAAGTCAGCATATTGAAATACTGTGGATTGGACATGCGCATAACGAGTCGTTATCGTCCTATCAAAATGTTCTTTCTTCTTGGAGTCAAAAGGAGATTTCCACCCTCCCCCCTTATTTTTACAACAAAAATCGTAGAAAAAAAAATAAACTTGCGAATTAATGGATTGAAACCTTCACCGTAAGATGACACCCCTCCTCCCCACCCCAACCCCCCACCCGTATTTCACGCGGTTCGTAAACGAAACAACGTCGTGCACTGTGCAGCGTTACGACCTTCTGAAACCCATTGCTCCGCATGTGGGACGTTCCTGGATCCGAAATGTAACAGTTTCGTTCCTTGGTCACGTTCCTTGATTTATCTCGCGGGGTCCGCGGGTCCCAATTCGATTTTGTCTGATCGATGCGTCGTAATTGGTCCATCGAAACTCGCGACCGCCGCGCCCCATGCATGGAAGAAAGGGACTCCCGCGTTGCCGAACTTCGCTGATGAACCTATAGATATAGGATATCGATTAGCGTGGAGAATAAACGTAAGATTTTGTGCATCAAATGGTAGTTCACGGGATCACAATTCACAAGTGGCGGTAGCCACTAAAACGGTATAAGGCAAAAAGCCAAAGAAAGAAAGCAAAGCAAGAGAGACTACACCACCTTTTTTCCACAGAACACAGTAAATTGCCTTTTTTGCAGCTTCAAATAGAGGACAGAAATTCCTACCGACTGTAGGTAGTAATGGACTCGGCGACACAAAGGAGCTGTTGTAAATTTTTGCTGCGGGCTTACTAATAGTTGATAATTGGGTAAATCCCTGCAAAAATAACGATTAGCGCACTAAAAAATTACGAAGTCCACTCTCAAACATTGGTCGTCAAGTCATTTTCAAATTCGTTTTGTAGCGGGCCTCAACTAATTGAGGTTACTTTTTCTCTATTACAGAGGAAACTTTATGAGTTTTTGTTGTTTCCATCGGTTTTCTCGCAACATTTTACTTAGGAATCAGGCCATTATTTTTGGCTTTATAGTTGAAGTGCGCAACAGACCATTATTTAAAGACGGTAAAAAGTCTGTACAAATTGTTGAAAATGAACAGAAGCTGATGATAAATTCCGATTCAGCACTAAGTAATTACCTTTTCTTATGCTTGCTGCTGAGTAAAAAATACACATCCCTAAGTATTAAGTCAAGGCTCTCTTCCGTCAGAGTGAAATTATTTTTGAGGGTATGAGAAGAATAAAACTTATAAATTGCTATGTATCGATTTCTCTTTCATATTAACCGAACGGTGAAAAATCTATCCTTTTTCAGGTCAATTTAACCTTACTAAAGATCGATATTATTTATAGGTTCAAACGGTGGGGGGGGGGGGTGATTCTACATATACTATTCATCTCTGATAAATATCGGCCAACCATAACACCCTATCTTTAGTCGTTTGACTGGATCATCCGTTGTAAGCTTGCATAGGAAGCGTATCTTGCAATTTAGTCCTAACGGATTTCTTACATTTAAGGTGACTCCTTGTGAAACTTTTTTCAGGTTTCAATGCTATTTCAATGGATAGCGCCACCAGTCGTTTTTGGGAAAATTTTCGGCTTTTTAAATTAAAAACGAAAAAATAAAAAATGCAAAATCCGAGAACATCAGCACCTGCGTAATTTTTAAGGATTTTTGAGCCCAGAACGGGCAAAATTGATTGAGAAATAAAGCCGTATATTATGGATTTCATTTCGCCAAGCTTAGTGAGTGCGAGTGATAATAAGTCGATCTGCCTCACTCGCAATCATTGAGGCTTCCGGGAATTTTCGTAATTCATAATTTCAAGCTTTATTGTTGAGTAATTCAGCTGAAAACTTTCAGAGTATCTTCCTGAAGTATGCTCGCAGATGCAGACGTGTCTCAAATTTGTTCTTTTTAGCGTAAATTCGTCAATTTCATAGCCAAAAACTGTTGACTTTTCGAGTAGCGCGATATGGTGTCCACGAATCAAACTAATCGACCTTGGAATCATCTTTATTCTATGAAAAAGCTGGAACTCTATATTGGATGTGCACACTGCACTCCCTCGAATGGATGTTTTACAAGGGTTCAAATGGACGAATGCAATGCTGCCAGATTTCAAGCGACGTCGCTGACTTGCATTGGTGTATTAGGGCAAACTGAGGTCATACAGTTACCATGGCTATCGGGTGTAGTTAGTTCCCTTTGTAGGCCGACGCGTCCGGGATGCTGAAGAGGGGGGGGGGGGGGGGGGGGCGGTGGCGACCCTTTAACCCCGAGGCAACCGCAAGCGTCACCGCCGATTAGTCAGAGAAACCGCCAAGCTCGGAACGGAGTCAGAACGCGAGACTGCGAGGTCTCAATTGAAATTTATTGCCGCCGGTGAAGAATTACGGAAGAGGATGTGTGTATTTGTATCCGTGAGTGTTCGAATGTGTGTGTGTGTGTGTGAGAGAGAGAGAGAGAGGGGGGGGGAGAGAGAGAGAGAGAGAGAGAGAGAGAGAGAGAGAGAGAGAGAGAGAGAGAGGAGAGAGAGAGAGTTCAAATGTGTTTTGTCGTTCAGGTCGCCGAGCCGCGGTGACCGAGGTAATGAGCGATCAAGGTACCACCTGACAGTTGAACGGGATGGTTGCGGCCGAGCTCGGCGCTAGATCGCCTTTAACTCACGATTTACAGACCCACAAGTTACAGGTGGACTGGAGGCAACACGAAAGGGATGATGTGCACCCCCCCCCCCCCCCGTGAGAAAATGTTATCATTAATATTGAATGACATTTTAGTATGTTATTGTGTGTTATATTTTCCTGATTAAAACTCTTCAATGGTACGCAAAAGGCCGGAAACTCCCAATTTTTCAGGTTAGAGGGGGCCAAACCTCCGGTTGAATTATCAAAATTCCTCCAATTTGGCCAAAAGCTTGGGTATAGCTGTGTGATTTGGCGTTGACCTAATAAGATGATAGGACGTACATTAGCTTCAATGGAAAGAGGAAAAAACAAGCAGGGGAACTCCAATACAATTTATGTATTGGTAAATCGTGCCGCTATAGGTCTGTAGTTATTGTTTACAAAAGTACCGTCACTAACTCGCAAGTATTTGTGCTGCTAGGCTTGGATATAACGAGTTTTTCTATCCTTAGGTGACTACAGTGGCGGCTCGTGCAATTTGGCGACAGTGCTACATCCTCATTTACATATATGTAAAACAATCGATTCTACAGGAGCCTCCACAAGAATAGATTGTTTTACCTAACTTTGAATGGGAAAAATTGCACGGGTGAGTATTTTTAAAATAATCATTACTTTTTGAGCTATCGACAGTGCTTCGAATGAGGTGAGTGAATTGAAAACCTAATTAACGCAAAAGTTCTGAACAACGATACAACTTGGAGCGTCGACTTCCGTGACAGAGATGCTTGATTTACGGCATAGAAGTCGCTGCATTTATCAATTGAATCAATGAAAAATGTGCTGATGCCGGTCCGGAATCCGACAACGCTGCTTAGCGACAGTGAATAAACCCACCATAAATTTTATTCAGCGGGAGACGATGCCCGGTAGCAAGGGCAGGCAGACTGCGAACATGGAAACATGAGCGGAGAGAACGCTCGAGCTTGCCGCTTGCAGCTCGCCGCCCGCCACGAGGCAACCGGGAAGCGAGGCCTGGGGAATAAGCGCATCGTCAAATCCGCTTTGATTGTTCTTGATAAAGTTAAAACTTGTCAATTAATAATACCTGTTACAACTGCCTGAAGTAGCAGATTCGTCGCAGCGGAGGGGAAGGAAGGGGGTCCGGTATAACCAGCCCGGATAGAGCTTTATTGCCAATACGTTTAATTAATTCGTGTACGACTTGACGCACAAACCCGCTCTGCGCCCATCCCTCCCCCGCTCACTGACGAACAGTCAGGATATTAGCATTTTGTGTCTGAAGGGCTTCTTTTGTGAGAGAAACCCCGCCTCCTCCCGACACTTTCCACCCCCACCCCACCTCCCCTCCCACAAAGGCTGTATTTTAGAATAAATAAAATCTAATATAAAAGCCGATGGCTCGGTCGATGAGATCATCTGAAAGCCTTTATCGCAATTTAATTAAAACGTGTCGGCCTCGACTGAAACGGAATATACCATAATTGTTTACTGCTTTAATTTTCACCGCTCTCTGGCAGCAGAATGGTGCGAAGACCTGGGCGGGAGGGGGGGGGGGAGAAAAAAAGGGAACTTGCATTCCACGAATGTCTTCAGAGTGTGATCAAACGTTAATAAAATTACAGGAAAAAACCTCCTGTTAAAAATTGAAACTTTCCATTCTACGAATATCTTCAGGATGAGATGAACCGTTCATAAAGTTAGAAGGCTGAAAAAGAAAAATGTTATGTTTTTTAAAATGGCAGGGAAACCAGTTTCTAGGAAACTTACTCGACTTCAACAAGTATGAATATTCCTGGGCAACTGTTTTTCATTACAAACTTTCCGCGATATTATTTCGGTCCTCTTTTCTTTCATTTTCCCGCAGTTTCTCTTTCTTGCGCCTGATCCAATCTCTATCGTTGTTGTTACCTTATTCGCTCCATGGGCGGATACAGGGAATTGTCTTTCTCTCTCTCCCTCTATTTGAACTTTTGTGTTAGAAAAGGACAGCAGAGGGGCCATTACGTGACTTTGGCCCCCTCTTCTGTCCTTTTCTAACGCACGTTTTTAAATGGGAGGAGAGAGAGAAAGACAATTCCCTGTACCCGCCCATGATTCGCTCATCTGAATTGCTCAATGACGTCTAGTTTCCAGGGATCATTGCGTGGAAAGTGAAATCAGTAAACTCATCTATGACGTGCCAATGACGTGCCGCGGCCTGATGGTGAAAAATAGAGTGACCATCCATCGATAGATCGAAGAACTATCGACGGAACCGACCTAGCTCAAAGGAAACGGCACGCATAAATTTAATTTTACGTGGATAAAGAACAGACTTAGTTTATGTAAAAAAAAATAGCAGAAGTCAGCGCGGAAGATCGGTCAGCGCGTAACAATCATATGTGAGTCCAGCGACCGGTCAGCACGTACGAACTATCGATATCAATCCAGCGACTGGTCAGCACGTACGAACTATCGATATTAATCCAGCGACTGGTCAGCACGTACGAACTATCGATATCAATCCAGCGACTGGTCAGCACGTACGAACTATCGATTTATCGAGCCAGCGACTGGTCAGCACGTTGCGTGAGCAACAGCGACTGGTCTGCGCGGAAATAATCGAAAGAACAACAGCGACTGGTCTGCACGGAAATAATCGAAAGAACAACAGCGACTGGTCTGCACGGAAATAATCGAAAGAACAACAGCGACTGGTCTGCACGGAAATGATCGAAAGAACAACAACGACTTGTCTGCACGGAAATAATCGAAAGAACAACAGCGACTAGTCTACACGGAAACACAAAGATTGCACAGCAACCTATCAGCCAGCGACAGAATGCATAAAAAAAAGAATTAAAAGAGAGAGAAAAAGATAAAATAATTTTGAGAGTCTGCGCGTACGGAAAATTAATATGCAAAAAATCCAGCGACTGGTCAGCACGTACGAACTATCGATTTATCGATCCAGCGACCGGTCAGCGCGTAATAAAACAGCGACTGGTCTGCGCGGATCAAATCGAATAGAACAACAGCGACTGGTCTGCGCGGAAAACATATTATTTTTCCAACAGCGACTCAACAAAATATAATAAAAAACAAGCAGGGAAGCTCCGATACATTGCATGTATTGGAAAAGCGTGCCTGTGAATTGTAAACATAAAAATCTGCGCATAAGTTGTTTCATTTGGTCTTCTGCTCTGCTGGGTTTTACAGAAATAAGTTTTGCATAAAGGCTTACGCATACATGGTTTAAATATATTTATTATAATGTAGTTCATGGGAGAAGATTTGTCAATTTATTGTATATTATTTAAGGTGCAGGAAGTGCTGTTGGAGCTTTGATTAAGAAAATATGACAATGTATATGCATTTGAGACGTATATTTGAAAAAAATATTTTTGAGTCGTTGTTTTTGCAGTGACACATTACAATTGGTTCAGTGTTTTGTTCATTTGTGGATTACAGTTGTTTGAAATGCATCAGCAATACTTAAGGAGACATTGTAGTATGTAACTAACATATGAATTGAATAAATAGATTTATAACATACATGAATGATTCAATAATGAAAATTTGGATGAAATCACTGATTATAGAGTATTTGAAGTTTAAATGATTCTGCGTTGAATGGATGTAAAAGATTCTATTTATAATTAATAAAATGAGAAAGAAAAGATGGGTAGCTCATGGTTTTGTTAGTGGAATATGGTGATGAAAGGTAAAAGAAGGTAATTAATAAATGTCTACATATTGATAGAGACGAAATAGAGTCATTCCTTTCAATATCTGAATTTTTAGACACAGTATTGGCCGATTTGGATCTGAAAATTAAACAATTACAATTAATGTCAATAAAAGCAATTCCTGCTATGTTTTCATTAAAGGCTTTACTGTAGAGAGAAACTTTATGGTGAATACTCAAGATAAAATTAGGCTGAATCATCTACTTGGAAAAAATGCTATAATTAGCATCCAGTAAAAACATTACAGACGTACATACTTAATTGAAGTATTAATAATTTATGCATCAACTTTGACAACTATAATTAGTGTAGTCCCCTACTTCATTGCGATGCGTCCCTTCAAGCAAACAGAGTTGCTTATCAGAGTTGCAGAGTTTCTAGCCTTTCATTCGATGACATTCTATCAATGAGAAGCAAAAAAGTTACGCATATAAAAGCTTCCACCCCCCCCCCCCCTCTCCATACATGTGCTTATTTTACAAAATTGGTCGTATAGTGGTACCTTTGATGATTATATTTAATTTTTGGATTCTCTCAAAGAGAGCAAGTATGGTCTGGACTCAGCGCATGAGATTTCAATTATTTTACTCATCGGACAGTGATTAAATACCAGAGGACCTGAATAGAATAAAAGAAGTCTACTATATTTTATATACAAAGTGAGACAGAGCATCCGTTGCTGGCATTTTTCTCGAAAATTACTGAAACAAATGATTTGAAACAAAACAATCAGACAGAAAATTGACTCCAAATTTTTCATTTCTGATATTTTCATAAGCTCCTGACAACCTCTTGGGGTGTATTCTGGGGGGTTCAAACACATATTTCAACTTTTCTCGATTTCGCTCAATGCAGATGTAAAAATTCATTTATAATCTAAAAGTAGAGAAAAAAATCGTTTTTTAAGTTTGAAAAATAGGCGCAACGTAGGAATCTGAACAAAAACTTCTGTGAAGAAAGCTGATTTTATAAGCTTTCAGATGGCGCAAACCGCGATGCCGAAAAACATTTCGTTCAAGAGTTATGACCGCGCAAAGTTTCAAATCTAGGCCAAAAAAAGGGTTCCGACTTTCGATTCTACAAAAAAATTTGTTGCTCCACCAATAATCGATGAAATTCATTGAAACTTGGTGGAAGCGGGTTTTTTGGGTCGCTGAATTTATTTTTGACATAAGTTTTTCAAAATTCTCAAATCATATATGGCCGCCATAGTTTTTCGTTCAGATTCCTTCATTGCGCCTATTTTTCAAACTCAAAAAACGGATTTTTGGAAACTTCAAAAGTAAAACAAAATGCAAAAAGAAGGTCAAATATTTTTGAACTAAACACTGTAGCACATCAATCGAAAGATCTTTAAAATACGCATCTTTTGGTGCAAAGTTCACGTCAATATCTATTTTCGTTCAAAAGTTATGGAGCATTGGAGGTTTTGACTTTGACCCCCTGCACTCCCGCTCTCAGTTGACCAAATTCAAAAAACTGCAGATATTCTGAAAGACGATGCTTAGCTCTATCATCCCTGAAAGTTTCATCCATTTTTAAGGGGGGGGGCACTCCTAATGGTAGCTGGATGGACCCCTTTTCATCAAAACAAATACCATTAATTGAGCCTGTCTCATCCTCTAAAAAAATAATACAAAAACCATAACTTCGCTTACACTTTCGAACAGGCGTTAATGTTGTAACAATTCCCGAAACTAAAAAATTAAAAGAATACTGATCTAATTTGTTTATTTTAATGAGATCCATTTTCAACCCATAAAAGATTGAATGTTAAAAATTGCGCTTAAAAAAAAAAAAAAAAAAAAAAAAAAAAAAAAAAAATCATTTATCAGCTGATCAAATAAAGGCAAAGAAACGTGACTACTTCATTCCGCGCTCTCTAGCGGGTTCTTCTTGAAGCTTTACTTTTGTGAGAAGGTATCCTATAAGTAAAACCATGATCTGTATCGGTTTTATTTCGCGCCTTCTATTCGAAAATATCAGCTGACTCTAGACATTCACAGAGAAAGATTATCAAATTAGTGAACAGGTGAGCCGCAGTGCAGCCAATGCAGCCAAACAATCACCGGCTGCAAAACAATAATAAATACAAAAAAAAACATCACACAACGACTCGTTATCGGCCACCCGTACGAAAAAACCCCGAATGTACTTTAAAATCAATTATATATTCAATAAACGTAATAAAATAACACAAAAACAATGTCCAACATAACAAATCAATCATAAAAACAAACAAAAATTTATTCATCGTAAAACCAACACAGCAGAGTAAAATTACAACAAAGTTGGCAACATAAAACGCAAAATATTACCTCACCGCACTCCACTTACCCCTCAAAAGTGGTGAGTCCGTCGTTTAATTGGAATTATAAAAAAACTAAAGCATTAAAATGAATCCAACTATTTTTGCTGCAAACTTTAGAAGGTACGATTTCATAATTGTACCATTGCAATCCTCAAAACGCAACAGACACGACAGGAAAAAATCACAAAATTCAAAAACAGCCGATTTTCAACTTTAGGCCACTCAGCATAGGAATACACGTGGAAAGCATAGGCTGCCTTATTACATTGTATACATTGTATTATATTGTTAGCAGCAAAACGATCGGAATAAGCGTGCCATGTTCCATGGGCACGCTTAAAAAGAATTTAAATTTAAGAATAAAAGTGAAAAGGGAAACTAAGTAAACCGGAGTCAGAAGATGAGATTTAAACGGTAAAAAATAACAAGTTTATTAAAATATCACAGCAAGAAAAGGTGAGAAAAAATAAATAGTAACCTTGCCAAAAGCATAAGCATAAGCATTAAATCATATGGAAATCATATTGAGCATAATAGAGCATAATTGAGCATAATATAATTTTGAGCATTAATAATTACGCAGCAGTGACCAAATATCAGCGAGAGCTGAAGATAGAATGCCCCAGAGAAAAAAGTCCGCGTCTTATTTAAGTTCTCGCGCATTAATATTTACTTACAATAGAAAGAGAGAAAAGAGAGAGAGAACACAAAAATAGGGCGCGCGGAAGACAAGATTGGCAGTTATCTGGTCAGTTGCAGATGATCACAGATAAAGTAACGCTGCCGGTGTGATATGAATAAAAGTGACGCGGCGTTGTCGGCTTGCTACAAGCTGCGGCACGACAATACCCGCCATGGAAAGAGATTTCGTCCTCGAAATGTGAAAAAAAGAAAGATTTAAAGTACAAAAAAAATTTAAATTAAGGGGCCGAAAAACATTAAGAAAAATTTTAATTAAGGGGGGATTGAGGAACGAAATGAAGTTAAATTTTGGATAGGAAATGGGCAAGAAAATAGCTGCTGCTTTAAATTTTGAATTTTTGAAGTTTGAAATTTTGAAGTTTTGAATATTTGAAGTTTGAAATTTTGAATTTTGAAGGTATGAAAACTATTATGCTCAGATAAAAAGAGAAAATGTAGAAATCGAAAAGTGCTATGCTCAAGTATTAAGAAAAAAAATTGAAAGAAAAAAAAAACAATTTGTAATGAGATTTAAAATAAATGAAACAAGGCAGCTTTTAAATTCAATGATATGTACAAAAAATAAAGAAACATATCTTTGTGTTACATGATTAAAAATAAAAAATCCTAACAAGGAAAGTGAAAAGGTAGAAATTTGAAAAAAAAATTCACCGAAAAGGTGGAGAGAGAAAAAAAATTGAACTAAACCAAATTTCTAACACGAAATTTGGAGTAGAAATTAGAAACAAGGTATCACAAGAAATGTGAAGAAAAAGTTGAAAAAAATAAAAAATATTTCTAACAAGAAATAGGAGTAGAAATTAAACAATTTTCACCAGAAAAGTGAAGAAAAAATTTGAAATTAAAAAAATTTCTAACAAAAGAAGTGAAGTATCAATGGAAAAAATTTTCACAGGAGGAAAAAAAAAAATACAGAGATAAACATACTGAATCACATACTGTAATTTGTTTAGATATTGAAAGCCTTCCTGTCTACTTTATGTTTCTTTCCACCACGCTTAGACCGTTGCTTGTGTTTTGCCTTAACATATACGCGTCATATAATTTCGAAGTCATGCCGATATAGAATTTTTGCCCTCATCTATAGTGTAGTGTGCGCGGGAAGAACTGCTGAAACGTGTTCTTCTTCCGCAAAAAAATGTTTCTTTTTCACTACTCGAACAAAAAAAAGCAAGAAAAATGATGCTCTTACAAAACCTCCAAAAAACTTGGATAAAATGAATTGTTACTGAAATAATTACATAAGCCGAAAGTACAAAGAATAGTCATTTTTATAATTTAATCCAAGTGGTCAAGAAAATTGAAAAGAAAAGGGCTCTTCAGTCGCTAGAATGAAAAAATGATCTACAAATTGCTTATTGCAAAAAGTGAATCGTTACTGAAATAATCACACACCTATGGCAAAAGTACAAAAAATAGTCATTTTTTTAATGAATTGAATGTGCTCACAAAAATTGAAAAAAAAGAAAGAAAGAGAAAAAAAACAAAAAAAGTTCTCTTCAGTTGCTAGAATTGAAATAATGTTATGAAAATTGCTCATTGCAATGAATAAATTGTTACTGAAATAATCACATACCTAAGTCGAAAGTACAAAAAATAGTCAAAAGTAGTTCAAGAAAATTGAAAAAAAAGTGCTCTCTAGTTGCTAGAGTGAAAAAAATGTTATTAAAAATTACTCATTGCAAGAAATGTTTTGAAATTTTAACTAAGGTGCTGGCGTTGAATCACAGATTTTGACATTTTAAGAATATACAATCACCTTTTTTTTCTTTTCTTTTTAATTTATTTAAATCTTGAATGTGAAGGTATTGTGTGACAGTGAAATTTGCTTGACCTCCATGGTATTAGCATCCAATGCGTTGTTGTAAGAGGGTGGAATGACACTGATGATATTGACCTTTTCCTGTTCTGACACAGCATTTTTCATCTTTGCTTTGAGTTTCTCCACTAAAATTGTGCAATCAGGACATTCTTTGTTGGTAGGGTCTCTCAGTGGATCCCCGGTATCCGCGAGGGTTGCGTTCCGCACAAACCAAAATCGCGGTTACCGGGGCATTATTCTTATGGGAAATGAGGGGTTCGGGGATCTCCGCTTTTTTACTTTTACTTTTTCACTGAGGAAAACCTCTTATTGTCGATTCATTCGTTGCGGCCGAATCGCCTTCCCACCTCGCTACTGGTCTCCGTCTTGAGGAGATCTAGCACTTGGAGTTTTTCTATTAAAGGACATGACCCTCCTTGGCCTTTTGGCCATGCATCGTTCTTTTGAGTTGATAGAAGTATTGGGGACATCTTCTATTGATCTCTTGTTTGGCATCTTACATTAAATGATGGACAGTTGAAAATAAAACTTGAAAATTTGAGTAAACTGAGAATTTTAAAGTATGTGAATTAAGCAAGAGAACAAAAATTTGGTAACAGAATGAAAACAAATTTAACTACTTAACATTTTTCTAGGTTAAAAACAGAAAAATTTCAATTTAATTCAATTTTTTTCTGCCACTCAATCACGGATAAGCGAATCTGCGGATACAGAGTTCGTGGATCCCAGTGATCCACTGTATAGTGTATATGGCAAAAT
Organism: Trialeurodes vaporariorum; assembly: GCA_011764245.1. NCBI lineage: Eukaryota > Metazoa > Arthropoda > Insecta > Hemiptera > Aleyrodidae > Trialeurodes > Trialeurodes vaporariorum. Next base: position 37,249,523 of record VMOF01000220.1, on the reverse strand, counting down.
TCTTAGGTAAATATGCTACGACGGAGTTAGATTCGATGCTGCGCTGAGTCGGCTGAGCGATGTGAGAGTGTGGGAGAGGCAGGGTGCAAGAGTGTGAGTGCCACGGGACTAACATCCAGGTTTGACAAGAATCATAAAAATGTCAAAATCTGCTATATGTATAGCGAGGGTTAGAACGAGCGACATATATGTGTGTGGAAACACAGTAATTAATTTGTGCGAATCAAAGGTGGATCCAGCAATCTGGCAACTGTGTAGTGTTCCCATTTAAATCCATGAAAAACAATCGATTAGTAAAGTGCCATGGCCCCCTCAAGAATCGATTATTTCTCATGTATCCAAATGGGAATAATACACACTTGCCAGATTGCTGGATCCGCCTTTGTTGCGAGTGCGACAAAGTCAACAACGCACTAAACGATTCGGATAGAACCGAAAAAAATCTGGAAGTACTTAAAGAACTAAATATCAAATTACGTATTTAAATCAAACAGGGAATGATCCATGACCAATCATTTTCCCAAAATACACAGTAAGTCACGAAAAAATTACATTGCCGCAATTCTAAGATGCCCAGGAGTCGCCGCTGCCATTTTACGTGTATTAAACAACAACATCATTGAATACGTACATATATCGGGACCATCAACACGATTGAAAGAAAGCTTGCCTTACATGGCACGCTTAAAAAAGATAATGGATGAGTAAGCATCGACATGAGAAATATTACTGCGGCGGAAGTGTGTCTGATTTTTCCACTCTTTACTTCAATAAAAACGAATTATACATATACATGCATACGTCCATTTTTCAAAAATACTCGAATATTTCCCTGATTTTTAAAATAAATCTAATGATATTCTAAATACAAGCATTAAAGTGTTAAGTCTGCAATTCTTTGCATGGCATCACAGATTTGATGAAATTATTCGATTCAGGGATAAGTTCCAAACCGAAAGTAATGTATAAGCAGAAAATAGACAATCTTATAAATTAATTTGACAATTAACAGATTATTTACGCAGAGCTTTAAACGATTCTAAATCCGCTTTAGCAATTAGAATTTACAAAACTGAAGTTTGACTAGCTAAGTTAACAATCTTGGAATTACTAAGTAAACTGCTTGCATTACGTATGCATGCGCTCTCTTAGAGGGCGTCCCATCCGAGCAAACAATAATACCTTCATTCACTGCGGTGGATTCTAATTATTTACGGTTAACTAATCCTCAGTTGGCGAAGTTCATGTCTTTGCATCAAGATTCACCGATTGTCTTCGGATTTCATCTGTTTGAATGTTCGCTGCTAACGTCTTCGACTGCAGGGACGTTTTCAAAACACACAAATGTGCCGAGTGTTGCCAAGAGGCTCTCCTAAATTGAGGGCGAGTCGTTAGTTCACATTTCAACCAAATTATTTGAAAGAGTCAACCTCAAAACGAAGCGTTTTCTTTGTAGTAAAGTTCTGTAGTAGGATTTCTACTTTAAGATAGGGTACCGGACCCGACCAAACCGAAATTCGCTCCGAACCGTCAATGTTCTGAACCGCAATTTGCGGTTATAAGGTTATAAGGTTTGCGAACCTTAACTTCATCGAGAGGTCCCTAACCTAAATTCTTAGTGCGTGATATGAACATTCCAGTTCCTCGTGTTATGGCATCAGCTAAATATAATCTTGACTCAATTTTTTATTTCGAATCTAGATTAAAACAAAATCCAAGTTATCGTTTTCGTCTTAAAATCTTCCTCTCACCAACAAGTCTCTGGCGGGTGTCAAATACACTGGCAAAAAAAAATAGTCAAAGCACAATTAAACCTTTTAACAAAGCACAAAACGTGTCAAGAATGAATCTCGCGTGGGAACCGAATTAGAAAAAGTAGAGGGGAACGTATGAAAAGGATTGGCTTCAGGAATAGAAAAGTAGACTTCAAAAGCAAAAATCTTTTGAAAATACGGAAAAAAAAAAATAAAACTTGAAGTAAACAAAGAGAAATCAATCAAAAAATTTGATTGGTGAAAAGTCAAGCATTACATCCCTGAGGAAAAATATATTTTTCGCAATAAAAAAAAAAGAAAACCAAAAATAGCCAAAAAATAAATATAGCTGGCGTGGCACGGTATCAAAACACCCACAAATTAGTGCTGCTAGATTTCGAAAAATATGCTTTCCAGCATGATTTATTGTAAAGTGTATATCTTTTTTGCCGAATCTGGCAGCTCTGCCACAAATCGAAGGTCTCTGTAAGTATATTTTAGATCAAAATCGATTCCAAAATCGTGACTTCCGTCTATGCAGGCACGCTGAAACTCCACAGTCATGAAAAATACGCAGTGAATATTGTTGGTTTTGAAACCGAATGAAGCTTTTTTTTTTTTTTTTTGTTTTGTTTTTAAAGGACGCCCATACAGTCACTTTCACAGGATACAAAAATGATAGAAAGAAATACTTTGCACGTAAACAGCGGCGACTTGTGCACGTGCAATTTGGCAACAGCGGGCTCCGTCAATTTTAATCTATGTAATATTCGCATTCTGAGTAATTGAGTCTCCAAGAAATCGATACTTTTGCATAGGTTTAAATGGCAGAAAGCATGGTTGCCAAAGTGCAGGCGCTGAGCTGCTCCACTGCACTGGCTTGGAGCTCTTTAAAGCATCGATAAGTCAAAAGAGTCATTCATAAAAACACTGCATCGTTTAGAGAGAAATCCGAGATGGCGGTTGAGGAAGCAGGTCTATCTCTGTATAGCTGCAGCAAAGGTTGCAACAGACCCATTTTCAAGCAGGGCATCGGACCGATCCGGACCGCGAACCGAAAACAGCTCCAAACCGTGAACCGAACCACTGATCTTTTACCGAAAAATAGAAAGAACCGTGGCCCAAACCGAACCGACTAGATGAGCCCGGTTCAATCCGGTTCAGACGTTTGTAAAATAACGGGGTTGACTGAGAGTGTAGGTATTCTAATCAAAGTGTAAAGGAATAAAGCACTGAAAGTTTCAGCTCTTTTTTTGTGCAATCGTTGTATCGCACATTCGCGAGTTACCCACGTACAAAGAATAAAATTAATAATTCAATACTCTGATGAAGTAAACTTACAAATTAGAACAGACGAAGCTTATGCAATACGTTTTCTTTTTTTTTTATATCAAGGACATGTTTTTGAATCGAACCGTTCCAAACCTAAAGGCACTGTGAACCCGAACCAAACCGCAAACCAAAGTGTAAACAAGAGTCACAATTGAATAGAAGGCCTGCGTGGTCAACGCAGATAAGGGATCGGAAACGCGAGCTGGCCTCTGATTGGCTGTAAACGTGGTTCCAAATTTCTTTCGGCCTTATGGAAATTAACACTGGGTTTTCGTTCTGGGACATTTATCTCATAATCTGTGCCAAATTGCCTCTACACAATTAATACGAGTCGATTAAGCAGAATTTTCCGAAGAAATTGATAGGTCACAAGTACCAGTACATTGCAAATTCGAGAAGACTGTCTTAGTTGAAAAGTACACATAGTAGTGAGTTACTCAAACACGCGAAGCATGCAAACACACTATTGTGCGTACTCTTAAACTGAGACAGTTTTTTCGAATTTTCAATAAACTGGCACGGATGACCTATCAATTTGTTGAGAAAATTTTGCTTAATCGACTCGTATTAATTGTGTAGAGGCAATCACGGAAAAAAACTACGGTGAAAATAACCATACGGATACCTGATTTTGGCACCTGCTAGATTTTATGGTAATGTTAACCAGAAGTATACTATGTTTTGACTAAGCACTAGGTGATGTTACCTGATTGCATGTCGAATTTACTTAAAGTATCGGCAAATGTACCATACTTCTGGTCAAGTTTACCATAACATCTAGCAGGTGCCAAAATCAGGTATCCGTATGGTTATTTTCACTAATCTTTTTTTTCCGTGATTTTGCACAGTTTTCGAGATAAACGTCCCGGAACAAAAACCCCGCGTTAATTTCCATAAGGCCAAAAATAGTTTGGCACCACGATTTCCCTCCATTTGTAGCCAATCAGAAGCCAACTCTTATCAGCATTGACCACGCTGGCTCTCAATGCAATTGCGACTCTTGTTTACTCTTTGCCACAAACCTACTTTTTCAAAAATTGTGAACCGCCAACCGAACCCGAACCGATTTTTGGTGCGGTTCGATTGCCTTGTTTTCAAGACGCCATACAGAGATCAATTTTGTAGGATTTTCGTGTGAGTGAATGTATGAAATTCATGCCCAACGTGCGACGCGACGCGACGCTAAAACTTCGGGGGAAACAAATCCGCGTAAAATGATGCTCGAATCGATTTCCCAGTGTTTATTTTGTAAGTCCTCGCCAATGGACGTAAAAGTATTAAATTTGAGCGAGATGGATTAATGATCCGGACAAAAGGGGTAGTGGTATTGGCGGGGGAAGGGTGGGCGGGACAAACAAAAGAGAGTAGAATAAGAAAGAGGGACAGACCAGGGAGAGGACAAAACAAAAGCAGCGATAAATAAATGAACATTTTTTTGACAAGAGATTAAATTAACTCGGTGGGAGTGTAAAAAGAATTGAACTTGCTAATGGCTTAGTCGAACTCGAGACTCTAGAAAATGCTCTCGAGTGTCTGTTTTTAAAACCTATAAAACTTAATGGATTCCAATTAATCGCGTGTTCACTGTTTTACATTCAGAGTTGCCAACCTATCTCAAAAACCAAACTAAAAGCCAATACTATCCCCTTCAAACATCGTTATTTTCCTTTTTTGAGACCCAGATTTTTCAGCTGTATATTTTTTCTCCGGCAGTTTTTGGAGCCATTCCTCAATTTTGGTCATTTGGAGGTTTGAATCGGAGAGAAATCGACGAATGAGATGAATTTTGTTCTTTACTAGACACGAATAAAATGACTGATGCTGTTCAGGGTGACAACGCTGTTGCATTCTCTCTTTCGTCCTTTCTTTTCTCTCTCAAATATTTTCTTTTTCCAAAAAACAAACAAAACAAAATATATTTGCGCCAGCTTTATTCACGAGAGGGAGAATTCCTTGCGTACATTTCTAACTTCATGCTTTTGTTCCTTGTCTATTTGAAAGATTCGTGGAAATAAGCACTTAAAAGTTTTTTTTTCTTCTTTTCTGTTCTTTCTCTTTTTTTTCTCATTCATCTGTCCTCCAAGGATTTCTTAGAGTTTAGTTTTCCGCGTTTAGTTTTCTATTTTCTTTCTTTCTCAACCATCGCATGATTGCAAGAAAAAGATAAAAGTTCCCGCTACTATCTTTATCTTTCTTATGCCGAAAAAAAAATAGATTCGAAGTTTTCAAAGCAAAATGCCTTCATGAAATAGTTCATTTATAGGTAATAGATAGACCACAATTCAATAAAATAGAAAACCCCGCAAAGCAATGGATCGCAGATACCTTTTTATAACTAATCTTTCGCAATTTTAATCTTGTTCCATCATTTAAACATAAATAAGCGCACGATTATTTGTTACATCCCTCCTAATCTTTCATAAAAATCAATACCGTACAAACTCGATGACTAAACAACAAATCACATTTCTAATTTGATCATAAAATATGATCTACTATGTGATCTACATGTTGTATAATTCATTAAAATTGGGTACGGACAGGTTCTGAAAAAGGGGAACTTGGGTCCCGAAAAGTTCTTTTGCGCGCGTAAACACAGTTTGCATTTGATGACCTATTTCGAGAGAGTGAAATTATTATTTGCGGAAGTATTTGAATCGCATGCGTCAGCCGGCTATACAGGGTGTAACTCAACTTTGAGTTTAAACTTCTACCACGTATCTTTGAGGTAAAAATAAGACTTTTTTCCCCTATTAATGTGGGTCCAAAACTTACCCCCCTTTTGAGCAACATCAGATAAGGGCTTGGCAATTTTTATTTTTATTTTATTTTTTCAAAGAATAGCGGCAACACTATGAACTGAATCCCATGAAAACTGGTGTCTCAAAGTAATTTTACGTGTAGAATCCATTAATGACCTCAAGAAATTCAGAAATTAAGTCCGACTGTACTTTTCAGGCAATCTTGTACCTTTAACGCCACATACTTTAAGTCGAAGATTAAACATTTGGAAAACAATTACTAAAATCAGATGGAAAAAAACTCCAAGAAAGATTTTTGGTTGTGAATTTTTCCGATACGACGCGTTATAAGCGAGATATTTGCTGTACAATGTGGAAAAGTCAGCACTTTTACTATGGCGGGCGGCCCAAAAAAGCAGCGGAGTGGCGGGGGTTTGCATACTTACTGCCGCTCACCATGGTTAAAGTCTTGACTTTTCCACATTGTGCAGCAATTATCTCGCTTAAAAGGCGTCGTATCGAAAAAATGCTGGAAACCACAAATCTTTCTAAGAGTTTTTCCCCATCTGATTTTGGTAATCATTTTTCAAATCAATCAGAAACATAAAATCTGTGGCGTTGAAGGTACAAGATTGCCTGAAAAGTACAGTCAGACTTAGTTTTTGAATTTTTCAAGGTCATAGATGAATTCTATGCGTAAAATTACTTCGATAAACCGATTTTTATGACTTTCGGTTCATAATTGTCGTCCGTATTCTAAAAAAAACCCAAAACTTTCTGGGGCTGTAGTTCAAAAAGGGGGCATTATTGGACCCATGTTATCAAGAAGAAAAAGTCTTGCTTCAACCTCAAATATACGTGGTAGAAGTTTGTGCTTGGAGTTCAGTTACACCCTGTGTATATTCACCTAGAGGAAAATCAAGGCGCTGTTTCAAAAATATCACAGTAGTACTTGTATCCTCGGAAGCAATTTCTTAACGCACGCAGTCCTATATTTTAACCTCTCGTTGAACAGAACGCTGAAAATTAAATGGCCCAACAGCTTCGAGGAATCGAGTCATTGAAATCGAATTGTACATCCAATGAATTGAGAGCACGCTGCACACACAATTGCACTTTTCTATTTATTGTTACACGGTCTCAATCTTGATTAAATAGAAAAGGAACATCCCTGAGAAGAGCGGCTGACACAAAATAGCGCGGAGGGGAAAAGGGTGGAGAAAGGAGAGGAAAGGAATAGAGGGCGGGAGGGAAACCAAAACGAGGAGTCAAGTCGGTCGGTTGAGTAATCAGTGATATCTGTTATCCAGGCGAGAAAGCGGACAGCACGTATTTGAACACAAAAAATAAGTTTGGGGGGAGGGGGGGTGGATGGAGAGGAAGGACTTGCAAAAACAAACGAAAATCTTTCAGGGACAGAGGGGGAGGCTGAAAGCCGACGCAAAGATCTTACCGAGGACATTGGAAGAGTGGAGGAAAAACAGTCAAGCGGAGGGAATGGAAGGAATAGGAAGGGAGAGGTATAGGTATAGGTCAGGTCGAGGAGAAAACAATAAGTTTGAACGCATCTCTGAAGGGAGAGAGAGAGAGAGAGAGAGAGAGAGAGAGAGAGAGAGAGAGAGAGAGAGAGAGAGAGAGAGAGAGAGAGAAAGAGAGAGAGAAAGAGAGAGAAAGAGAGAGAGAGAGAGAGAGAGAGAGAGAGAGAGAGAGAGAGAGAGAGAGAGAGAGAGAGAGAGAGAGAGAGAGAGGAAAGGAAGAAAAGAGGAAGCCAAAAAAGAAATAAAAAAAAAATAAGTCAGAGTAATTGTATTAAGAAGTTCAGTTCGTAGAAACCTGTTTCTTCGAAGTGAGATGGAAGAGAAGGAGAAGGAGGAAGACGAAGAATAAGTATAGAAGTGAAGGAGAGAAAGAGGGATCTTCGGGACTTGTTTCTTTTTTATCCTCCTAGTGCAGGCGAGAAACGCAGTCAACGCGCGATGCCGCGTAGGGACCTCGACGAACGCCGAGTGCCGAGTACCGGTCCAGTGCTCCTTGCCCTTTTTTTTCCGCGAAAAAATAAAGAGAAGAAAAGTAGAGGGGGGGATTGAAAAAGGAGGGGTACGGAGAGCGAGAGTGGGGTCTTACGAGGATAAACACTAAATCATACTCTAGGATATTCGTTTTCTCTATTTGCTTATTTTTGAATTGGAGTGTTGCGCTGTGCAAGAATGCTCCGCGTCACAGTGGTACTGCTTCTCGGAAAAACGAGAAAACTAGACGCAGGTTCAAATAAAGAAAACAATCGGAACATAAATAATTTAAAGTTGTTTAGTATGTCTCCCAGTAGTCCGCAAGACAACTGGTAATTGTCGGCCGAGACAATACCAAAGCAGAACAGATATAATAATCGTCTAGAACTGGCTATTAAGAGGGCAGTTAACTGTTCGTACTCTGCGGTGTTCATTTTGCCTATCCCGGTAATTGAAGGCGCTCGGCCGCTCGATGGAACACAGTTCTGCAATCGGTAACAATTTGGAGTTACTTTTGCTGTCAATGAGAGATCGTGTTACGAAAGCAAACAGCTCTGGCGTTGTATTGAAATGGTTGACATGGATGCCTATCAAATTTCAAAAACATTGACGGCGTTGCTAGTAATCGGATTGGGGCCGTTTATTTTCAATTTAAATCAATGTCATTTTCTCTTTTAACTCAAAGTGAAATGTTTGGATTTTTCCCCAAAAATTGGCAACATCGGTTTTTTTTGCCGCAGTCGCTGCTTCAGTGGAGAGAAACGCGCGGCGGCGGCGTTTCCATCGGAGCGTTTTGAGTTTCGTTTGGAAGTTGCATTTTCCGAGGCAGCGGCTTGGAATCAAAGAATATGAAAGACGGAGGAGGCACGGAAGCTAAAGCTACAGCTCCCCGAGACTGATGCATCGGCTTCTTGGGAGCGTATACCCTAAGTTCATCTCCTCGAACACATTCGTTCAGATTTTCAGCAGTACTTACTCAGATGTGGATCCAAAAACTTGTTCGTATCACTCTCTTTCTATACTCGAACACACGCGTTAGAGAAGGAAAGAAAACGAGACGGTCACGTTAATTCGGCGCGTGCCCTGTAAGTACATCTGTCCTTCTCTAATACTTGCGTTAAAATGGGAGGGGGAAGGGAGAGAGACACACTGAAAGAATAGGTGTTTTTACATCCCGAAATGTTAGACAACCAGTGAGATGCTAAATTTACATTCTAAGTCGTAGACATAACTGTCCGAACCCAGGACATACTAGGATGTAAATGTAGCATCTCAAGGGTTTCTGCACATTTTGAGAACATCCGGAAAGTTAATTTAGTACATTTTTTTCAGTGCAGAGAGTGATAGAGAGACGGAGAGAGGGAGTGAGGAAGGCAACTTCCTGGATCCGTCTATAGAGACAATGGTCAATTTTCTGACCATTCCGCGGAATGGTCACGCGGAATGGTCAACTGCGCGATCGGGGCGTAACACATACATGGTGTAACCAGACCACCCGGATAGGACATTTTTCTCTTAAACGGCTGATCCAAAAGATTTAACACAATGAAGTCAGATAGGCAATTGGCCCCAAAATTTTCATTTTTGATATTATCAAAAGCCCCCAATAGCCCCTTGGCGTGTATTTGGGGGAAGGGGGTTTCAAACCCTTTTTTCAAGTTTTCTCGAAAAAGTTTCCAATAAAGGTGTAAAAAAAAAAAAAAAAATCAGATTCTTCATGAAGAGGCAATCGCTAACATTTTTACCCTTACAATTCTTTTGAAAATTGTGGATCGACCCCTGTTGCCACCATGTTCAGAATTTCCTAAGATCTTTACAGATTTTTTAAAAAAAACAGATCAAGAACTTTCAATTGATGTGCCACATGTTGCTTGAAAGTTAAAAGTAAGGTGTTTTTCGCCTAATCAAAATTTTGGGGCTTAAAATGGCTCAAACCATGGAATCGCGCTAATTTTGCCATTGAAGGCCCAAGACTTTAATTTGGCGGTAACACCTAATTTTTTTACATTTATCTACTAAACATCCCTCTATTTCTCAATTCCTATCTCTTTTCTTTCTTTTCTCATCCTTCTCACAATTTGGCGCCCGCCGGCGACGGCTAGCTTGCTTCTGCGTACTTACGCCAATTGTTTGTGCTGATCATACCTCGTCCGCCATTCAGTAATACCTCACGCAAAATAATCGAGCGGAAAGCGGGAAATTAGAGAGCTCTTGTGTACTTGCGCACGCATCAGATATCAGCGCGCGTAAGGTGAAACGCCTCTATCAAAAAGCAACAACCCATTCATTCATTCCGCGATACTGCTTTCTTAGACTGAAACGAAACGACCACTGGAAACCTTAATTAACTCATCTACAGGACACAAAGAGGTAAGGAGAAAGCTTGCTGGAGGGCGCGAGAGGAGGAGATGTTGTATTAACAGCCATGGGTTTAGTTCAAAAGAAAATAAGTTCAAGGGTAAGGTGGAAGGGATAGATAGTGCAGTTTAATTTAGATGATAACGGTTTGCGCTAATTAGATAGGTATAGAGCAGAGAGAGAGAGAGAGAGAGAGAGAGAGAGAGAGAGAGAGAGAGAGAGAGGGAGGGAGAAAGAGAAAGAAGGGGAGAAGGAAAGAAGGAGGGAGGGAGAGACAGAGGCAGGAGGGGGTACAGTACCAGAGAAAGATGGGGGGGGGAGAAAGAGTCGTGTAAGGGAGTGCAGAAATAATGAGACCTGCGGAGTGCGATTAAAAAGTTCGAAACGTTGACAGTTGAGGAAGTAGATATCCAGTTGCCAGATTCACAAGGTAGTATATGCCTATAATATTTAAGCCGCCTCACTATGGTCCGCATGGCTATTCTAGCAGGTAAGTACAAACTCATAACTTATGATTGGATAATGCCACAGGAATGAAACTTTGAAAATACCTTCTAATTAATTAGATTTTACTTTCCCACGCGAGAAAACCAATTTTGACACTCCTGGGGTCCTCGCGGGGGTATCCAACCCCCTCAACCCAAATTCTACTACTAACGACCCCCATCTAGTAATAAATTAGTCGAAAACTCGTAAATAATGAAGAATTTTGGCACGAACTGGAACTCCTTATGTGCACTCAAACTGAAATTACGACTGTTCCAAATTCCGATAAAGTCGAACTCAGACCTGTCACAACTTCAGTAAAAATGCACTTAAATTGCGCCAAAATTCCTAATTTTTTACAAGCTTTCGAATGATGCATCGCAAGATGAGGGTTGTAAAAAGTAAAATTTGGGTTAAGGGGGTTGGCGGTTGGCTATCCCCGCTGGGGCTTCATTGGGGTCAAAAATTGGTTACATTGCGTGAAAAGTAAGATCTAATTAATGAGAAAGTATTCCCAATGTTTCATTCCTGTGGCATTTTCCAATCATAAGTTATAAGTTTAAACCTGCTATCCATCCGGACCATAGTGCGCCCCGTGGAAAAGTAGTATACGCAGTGAAGGAGCGCAACTAGGATCTCTCCTATCCCACAAGGGGTGGAAAATTAGCTCAAAAAGTTGAATTTTCAACTTTAAATTTCGAGGCTATAGGGCCCATTGGAAGAAACGCTGAAACACGGGTCTTATAGTTTCGTATGAACTACCTCTCTGCGAAATTTGAGCAAAATCGAGGGTTGACAAGTCCGCGACCTCCCTTGTCAGTTATTTTCCTCATTGGTGAACCAACCAGCGAATCTTCATGGAATTTTTTATTGAGATTTTTTATGTTGCGCAGTGTTGGGCAAAACTTTTGAATAATTGGGAATAATTAACTAAAAATTATTCACATTATTCTCTTATTATTCTTATTAGTAAATCGAAGTTTTAATACTATCGGTGAGTTCATCCCTTATAAGATGAATTACTGGTGGCGTTAAAACTTCGATTTACTAAAAGGAATAACATGAGAATAATGTGAGTAATTTTAGTTATTGATTCATGGTTTTTCAAAAGTTAATTTTTGCCCAACACTGCGCATGCAAAATTAGGGGAAAATGAGGGTTTTACTTAATCGCTTTTCCATAAGAAATGAAACATCAATACGAGATTTTCAGTTGTTGTATTGAGTTATGCCTCAACGTAAAATCACGGACGAGTCATGTTTCTAATTGAGCGAAAGGACTTCCAATTACTTGCAGATTTGTCTCTTTTTTTAAGAATTTGAGTTAAAAGCACAAAGGAAAAATTCACCTTCAAGCAAGTATTTCTCTGGTAAATCAAACTCGCAGATTCACAAACTTTCCATTATTCTTCTTCTTTTTCGAGAGAGAGAGAGGAGAGAATCTTGGCAACAGTGTCAGCGAGAAACTTCTGCAGCTACACGACACGACGCGCCGAAGCGCAATGAAACGCTTTTTATTTATTTTTATTTTCCATTTTATTTTCTAATTTATTTATTCTTGCCGCGCTCTCGAAGTCCGATGTCGATGATACGGTCCTGTGGCATTTCGAATGTTTTGATTTGCACCGTTATTAACGAAGCGGAGGTAGGCTCGGAGCTCTCGATGAGTTTCGTTTGGATAAGCGTCGTTGTCAGCTTCAGTTCGGTGGAGTTCTAAAATTCACCGGCAAATAGCACTGGCGCAAACAAATGATTTTAAGAGCTCTCGGAGTTGCAGCATATCCTCTAGCTTAGTTGAATCGATTCCTTGAAGAGAGAGAGAAAGAGTGAGAGAGAGAGAGAAAGTTAGATACGGGTACCCATCCACCCCCTGAATAAAGCCCAAGGGGTGGTTTAGGGGGGCTAAAAATATTTTCTCCGAATTCATTAGGGTCGATATATGTTATACATGTTTCAACGAATTTTCGTATTGGCTAGTTTGGCCGCAATAAAACTGGTCAGGTGGTCTGAAACACCCTGTACATAACTTCAAAAAGCTCGTCAACCAGATAGATAAGAAAGCAGGAATGTGGTTGCTAGTTTGTGTTGGTAAATTTCAAAATCCTGATACCCTCGGTTCTTACAAGAGTTACCGCTTTGATTCAAGGCAGATTTATTATTAGTGCCAGTAACCACACTGGCCACCACGATCAAGTCAAATACAGGTAGGTGCATACACATATGGATGTTGTAAACCGACTTGCGTCTCGAAGTGAGCTGTGATTGGTCCATATGACGTTTTTCGGTTCACGATCGCTGATTGGTGAACCCCGGACTGGCGGTACTAACCGATAAGCTCGACCCGAGAGAAATACATATCACACGACTCTCAAAAGGCTGACTCATCTACCATCTATCTGTATTTTTACCTACCTTGGTTCTGAATTTTTGCTCCGAGTCATATGGTTTGCAGCGTATGAAGTAAATGTTGCATCGACAAGGCATGAAGGCGCAGAACATTTTTTATCTTAGCGCTACAACCGAAGTCCCAGGAATCTTTCCTTCTTTCACCTCTTGCGCACATTCAAACTCGTATGTTATTTTAGATTCTACGTTGAAGTGAAAAATTCAGTCCCAAGGCAACATAAGCTTGAGGTTTTTATTTTTATCGCTGCCTCACCCCTCTTTTACCCCGCCGGCGCACACAACCAAATGAAATGTTATACTACCGACTCAGAGGTATATTCGCAAGGGTATTTCGAAGTTAGAACCATAAAATTAACCTTCAAGGCGTTTTTCTCCTTGAAAGCTTCTTTAATAAACTTCATAGGGTTCCACGGCCGATGCCGTGAAGAATAAGAGACGACGGAGAAGGAAAAAAAAGAGAGAGAGAGAGAGAAAAATTCGGATTCCTTCTTCGCTTTCAAGTATCATGGAGCGGAGGCTTTTTTGTCTATCTCGCATATGACCTGCATTGACTGTCCTAAAAACATCATAAATTTGTTTTATGAGACAACTGGGCTCTTTTCCTCTTAAAGCGTGAAAGGTAAACACGAGGTGCAATAACTGAGCAGGAGTAACAGAAAAAAAGCTCCTATTTCTATCGCTAAACGTGCCAAGTTCGCATGTTTATTCAAAAAGCGCTTTCTTTTGTCGCATAATTTAGGAACAAAATGACCCTAACCGGTATTTGTGCAAGTCGTTTAGCTGCAGTTACGGTCCGGCTGAAATCTTGAGAGAAGATTGTCTGAGACTTGAAACCTCGTGGGCTGCATTCACATAACGGGATATGACAAGAACTTGTTTACAGCCGAGAGAAATGTACACGAAAATGACGAAGAAATCAGGAGAATACGAGTAACCTAAGTTCGTTAAAAATTACTTTTGACCTTGACCCCAAAAATGTCCCGGACGAACCCATAATTTACCCGAAAACTCATTGTTGTATCTAAACCACTGATAACGGGTTTTAAGCTAACATGTTAGCATGAACAAAAATTCGTTTAATGCAAGTTAATTGCATTTTCCAATACACTCGATTTTCGCAAAATTACGGTAAAATAGCTTAAAAAAGCAAAAAGAAATAAGATAATCATAGTGTAAATCCTACATCTTTATACTTACATCCTATGGACCAACCTTTACTGCACGCCCTGAATAAAGACGTACCGAAAGAACTAAATCCTCGCTCTAAGGACTAATTTCTCTCTCACTCATATGGTCTCGTCTCTCTATTTGTGCAGTTGTGCACTCCTCTCACCTAATTGATGAATCTCTTCTCTTCAACCGCCCCCGTTCCTTATTAGCAATATTTCCCCGCGTTTTCACGTAGCTCCGGAATAAGCCGTTCAGATTGGCTTGATTTGTGCGGAGGCTATTTTATTTGATTTTTCTTCGAGGTTAGCGTCAATTCCCGGTAAATGTTTCCTTACTCTCCTCCGTTATCAGATTTCTTACAAAGACAGATACAGCGTGGCTAGAAAAGAAATCCTCACCCATAGGTCAGGGTGGTACTCCCTTGAGAAATTGAATGAGCTTCTTCCATTTATAATGCAATGTCAACACAAACATCAACATTTCAGCTGTTTATCACTACCTCATTTGCATGTATGTATGTTTATTTCGAGTCAATTTAATTTCAGGTTTGTCCCTTAAATGATAAGAAGTCCCTTCAATATCTCGAGCTGCAACCGATCCAACGTCTGAGTGGAGACTTTTTATATTTCTTTATCACCTTGTAAATAGCAAAAGGAGTGTCGACAAATAAGTCGGTTTGGTGCAAAATGAGCCAACAAACTCCAAGAAATCAATAGTATTTAAATTTGTTATTTCATCAAGCTGTCCAATTAAAGTGTATATTGCTTTGAAGCTATGGACCTGTAAATTCTGTAACCATACAAAAAGTTACGATGAAGGAAGATTAAACAGTTTATACGAAAGAATAAGAAGAAATAACGTTACCGCTGCGTTTAGTTACAAGGTGGATCAAATTGGGGGAAAAACCGGTTCATTTAAATTACAGCTTTTCAGAACTATCAAAGAATGTTCCGGTTGTTTTCATTGCCGTTTTATAAATAAACAGCTAAAATGTACGGAAATATACTTCGGAGAAATTATTCAGATTCTCGGACACAGCCGATACAAAAATCAGGCTGGAATTTGACCGATAAAGCAACATTCGAGAGTCCGGATTTATCGTTCTTCCATAAGGTTCCATGTTTAATACCAACAAAGATATTTTTTTAATTAAACTGTTTCATGATTTGAATTTTTTTCTTAAATATTTGTTTAACTGTTTAGTGCGGACAAAGGCAGATCCAGCAATCTGGCAACCGCGCATTATTCCCATTTAAATGTATGATAAACAATCGATTCTTGAAAGGGATACAGCCTCAAGACTAATCGATTATTTCTCATGCGATCAAATGAGAAGAATACACTGTTGCCAGATTTCTGGATCCGCCAATGCGTACGGGTCTTAAGTGCCCATTAGATGACCCATGTTATCCTCCATAAAGATTTTGGATTTATATAACGTGTTTGCCCCTCGTTGAGGGAGGGGGGGGGCTATCTCAAAAATTCTCAAGACGATCCCTATTGAGTGCCAAATCGATCGAAAGGGTATACAAAACTGAGCTGTTTTACACAAATCGGAGGTCGATTTTCGCATTCGAGGTAACGAATTTTCACATTTCACAGGTAACACATTACGTTGGTGGAATATTGAAACAAGAGTGAGTAAAATGCAGTGTTATAGTTACTGTTTAGATTCCTGAGAATGAGAGTGTTAAAAAAAAATTGATTTTAATATAGCAAATTCGTATTTTACTGAAAAAAGGCAACTGTGCGAATGCTTTTTCATGCGGTATTAAAACGAGCGAGAGCACATCAAAAGAAATGAAATAAACAAATAGATTATTTCGCTCAGATGATTCCACCACCGCGTAAACTTTTAAGTTAATCTTTTCGCTGACACAAGGATCAGGACAAAAATAAACTCCGGCGCCAGTTGCCAGTTCGCGAACTCACGATAATTGAACAAAGAGAGACGAGAAAACAGAGTTACATGAGAGTAGGAAGGGGGATAAGAAATTTTTGAAAACGAGATTTGAAACATTGCAATGCAGCAAAGATCTTTAAGGTTGTCATTTGATGAAAAAGTCGAGAGGAAGGGGGTTAGAAAGCAGGCTTGTTGCTTGTAACTAACCAACAGCTTAAAAGGGTTTTTACGCCAAGCAGGTACTATGGATCTCCGAATCTCACCAACGCTGGCCTGTTTTGAGGCAAAAGTCCTCAGCGGTGGATACTGTACTACCCATTCGAAAAACGTCCGCTAAGAAGAGTATGGATCTCCGAAACTCGAGAGTATGGATCTCAATGGAGATCCCTACTCTCATTTCTCATTACTTGCTGTAAAACAACGATTCCCAACCCTTTATTTGATTTTTTCTGTAGAAAATTAATGAACATTTGATCGCTTCCAAAACAAGATGCTGTACATTGTTCAGGCTAAATCTCGATTCATTGCGAACATAGTTCCAGTCCATCAGACTTGTTCTGTAGTTTTTTGCAAGTTTCATCTAGATCGTGGCTTTTTGCTCCTGTTTCCCTTGTTTATTTGTTTCCTTTTCTCTACTTTCGACAATATTCTAATGTAATAGTTGATTTTCATCGATTAATACTTAATCTTAATCAATCCAATATATTCTTGCTTTGGTTCCTTGTGTCTGTAAGTTCCGTCTTAATTGAACAACTTGTAATACAAAAGGTTTGGTTCTCCCAATCATTTATCATCAAAATGAAAACTGAAATAGAGCCAGTTCAAGACTGCAGTAGAGGTAGTTTCAGAAGTGTAGGCGGGCCTAGACCGATAATCTTTGGAATTTGTCAACATTATTTCTGATATTACTCGACAAAAATTAATGAAAATGAAATTGAGCGTTAACTTTACAATGAGGAACACTTTTAAAGCCAAATAATAAAGTTGGCAAGTTCGGTTTTGATTTGAAGGAATTAGAGTTTAAAATTCGCAAAGGATTATGGTTCACGTGCGCCTACACGTCTGAAACGAGCTCTACCTCTCGGTAAGGTGGAACTGAAAATGGACTAGAACCAAAATTGGAGGCAAAACAGTAGCAGATCCGGCTCCAAAAATTAATTCCAATTCACAGCCCTGTCAAGAGGCTGACTTTCAGCGATCTTTCAGCCCTTTATGTCCCTGCTGAAGTGATGGCACCAGTATTCAGCCCGCAATAGATAGCATTGCATAAGGCATCGACAATATGAATTGCTGTAGGAACTGAAACTTTTTCTGAAGCCATTAAATGAAAACTTCATTTAAGTGCCACAGAGGGTATTGAATAAAATAGCAAGAGGCACCTAGAGAAAGAGAAGATGGAATTTGTCTCATATTAGATAGTTGCTAAACAGCTAAAGTTTTCTGTGCAGTAAGTGAACAAAAATGTATCACTGTCCATTCAGATTAAGTAAGCAGTACCTACAGAGAGACTTCCAAATGACAATCGGGCATGAAAGACCAGAACTGTCAGCAACAGGTTACTAATTTGAAACTACCTTGACTTCCCCCCAAATGCAATGTATGTTCTTTCCGAGGGTGATTTACTTAAAATGTATCTTTATCAGCGATTCAAAGGAAATTTAATAGAGGCGGTTTTCAGTGAGAAGACAAGTATAGGTAGGCACCCTGACGCTGTGTCCTTAAAAAGCCATAAGTTGACACACCACCGTTTAGCTGAGAACTAATGAAGAAACGACTGCTGGTATGTCAGTACTCACTGCAATATAAACTTACAAATACGTTTTTCTCAAGAATAAATTTCACCCAATTTGCCCTTTAACTGAAAAACACCTCATATGTAATTATAAGGTACTGTAAAACCCCATGACTTTGGACAGGGATCCGACTTTGGACATCATGGAGGAGTGTTTGTGGTAACTAAACTGAAACTCCCCCGAACTCCCCTGTGGTGTCCAAAGTCGGGTCTCTGTCCAAAGTCATGGGATTTAGTATTTGTAATTGCAGCAGGAAATTACACAAGAGTGCAGAAAACCCCTAATTTTCATCTTCTATGATGGACAAACTAGCAGTAAATTTCTGTATTCCAAACTTAAAAATGTTTTGAAATTAATAATATAAAGGCACAATAGAACAAAACAGCGCAGAGGACACAGCACAAGTCAAGTATACCGTCATCTACCAATTTTATTTATTTTTTTAAAAGAACGTATGCATTCAAAATTTCAAACATTATGTTATGATTGTTATGAGAGTTTCAGTTTATTAAAAACCAAAATATTGGTAGTATTATAAACAAAAAAAAGAGAGAGAAAAAAAAAATGATTGTTATGAATGAAAGTAAACAAATCCTGCTGAACTACCTACTCTACTACTCTTACTAAAAACGTAAACCATAATAAAAGATTTTTCAGGTTTCTACGGTTGTTTTCATCGATCAACATTTGGTGAGATTCGGAGATCCATAGTACCTGCTCGGAGGCCTGCTAGCTTAAAAGTGCTCAACTTTGCAAAACAAAAATGTTGATAAAAATTCTTCTTTTCTCTATTTATAGAAGAGTTTTCGTTTGTTCTTTGAAATGTCAGGCGTCAGTGCACACATCTTTTCTAGGTATGATGAACACTTTCATTTTTTTTTTTATAGAATAAAGAAATCGTCGAGAGGATATTTATGAAATATTGGGGGGAAAATGTACACTATAGCGCCGTTCTGGATCCCCTTCTCATCATGATCATTACGATTTCTTTTGAACGTGATTTTAATCAGTGGTGGCTCGTGCAAAGTAGCAGCACCGGATTCCTTCCATTTAAACATATTTAAATAATCGATCTGCAGGAAGTTTATGAAACCCAAAGAAATCGATACTTTTACACAGATTTAAATGACCTTTACTCTTTAAGTAAATGTGGCGTCACTGGCGCAACCAAAGGGAAAGTTATTGGAAGAACTGAAAGTCGTCCTCATTGCGTCAGCATCGAGATTGGTAGATATTGCGGTTACTTTGATGGTAAAGGACGTCCTAAGTTTGGGTCACGAATTGGATTGGAAGCTTTCGTTAGGTACTTTGAAAACACGTATCTGCCATAGTTTTCGCGTTGTCTAATCTTTTTCGTACCATGCATTTCTGAGACATTTCCTTCACTAACGTTGGTTAAATAAATATCGGGGGAGTAAAATGACAAAAGGGTAACAATGCGCTCCTCTGAGAAGGACGTCTCAAAACGCTCCCCACTTCCACACCTTCAACATTCCTAAAAGAGCTATGCATGCGCTTCCTTCAAGATCCTTTTTTTTTTGTTTGTTTGTTTTCTTTTTCACGTACATAATGAGTTAAAAATTGTTTAGGCGAATTTTTTTAAATCCACGTGAAAACACATAGGGTATTCCCGGGGCTGCCATTTTAGGTTTTTTAAAAAGGAATTTACCGATGCTTCCGTCGGTATAAACAAACATATTACACACTCCAGTTCAGCAGTAAGACATAACGCACATAAATAGTTTTGGAAAAAAAAAAAAAACAAGCAGGGAAGCTCCGATACATTGCATGTATTGGAAAAGCGTGCCTGTGAATTGTAAACAAAAAAATCTGCGCATAAGTTGTTTCATTTGGTCTTCTGCTCTGCTGGGTTTTGCAGAAATAAGTTTTGCATAAAGGCTTACGCATACATGGTTTAAATATATTTATTATAATGTAGTTCATGGGAGAAGATTTGTCAATTTATTGTATATTATTTAAGGTACGGGAAATGCTGTTGGAGCTTTGATTAAGAAAATATGACAATGTATATGCATTTGAGACGTATATTTGAAAAAAAAATTTTTGAGTCGTTTTTTTTGCAGTGACACATTACAATTTTCAGTGTTTTGTTCATTTGTGGATTACAGTTGTTTGAAATGCATCAGCAATTCTTAAGGAGACATTGTATTTTGTAACTAACATATGAATTGAATAAATAGTTTTATAATATACATGAATGATTCAATAATAAAAATTTGGATGAAATTGATTATAGAGTAAGTATTTGAAGTTTAAATGATTCTGCGTTGAATGGATGTAAAAGATTCTATTTATAATTTAATAAAATGAGAAAGAAAAGATGGGTAGGCCATGGTTTTGTTGGTGGAATATGGTGATAAAGGTAAAAGAAGGTAATTAATAAATGTCTACATATTGATAGAGACGAAATAGAGTCATTCCTTTCAATATCTGAATTTTTAGACACAATATTGGCCGATTTGGATCTGAAAATTAAACAATTACAATTAATGTCAAAAAAGCAATTCCTGCTATGTTTTCATTAAAGGCTTTACTGTACAGAGAAACCTTATGGTGAATACTCAAGATAAAATTAGGCTGAATCATCTACTTTGAAAAAATGCTATGATTAGCATCCAGTAAAAACATTACAGACGTACCTACATACTAATTGAAGTATTAATAATTTATGCATCAACTTTGACAACTATAATTAGTGTAGTCCCCTACTTCATTGCGATTCGTCCCTTCAAGCAAACAGAGTTGCTTACCAGAGTTGCAGATTTTCTAGCCTTTCATTCGATGACATTCTATCAATGAGAAGCGAAAAAAGTTACGCATAAAAAGCTTCCACCCCTCCCCCCTCTCCATACATGTGCTTATTTTACAAAATTGGCCGTATAGTGGTACCTTTGATGATTATATTTAATTTTTGGATCCTCTCAAAGGGGCAAGTATAGTCAGGACTCAGCGCATTAGATTTCAATTATTTTACTCATCGGACAGTGATTAAATACCAGAGGACCTGGATAGAATAAAAGAAGTCTACTATATTTTATATACAAAGTGAGCCAGAGCTCCGTTGCTGGCTTTTTCTCAAAATTACTGAAACAAATGATTTGAAACAAAACAATCAGACAGAAAATTGACTCCAAATTTTTCATTTCTGATATTTTCATAAGCTCCTGACAACCTCTTGGGGTGTATTCGGGGGGGGTTCAAACACATTTTTCAACTTTTCTCGAAAAAACCCTCAATGCAGATGTAAAAATTCATTTATAATCTACAAGTAGAGAAAAAAAACCGTTTTTTAAGTTTGAAAAATAGGCGCAACGTAGGAATCTGAACAAAAAAATTCTGTGAAGAAAGCTGATTTTATAAGCTTTCAGATGGCGCAAACCGCGATGCCGAAAAACGTTTCGTTCAAGAGTTTGACCGCGCAAAGTTTCAAATCTAGGCCAAAAAAAGGGTTCCGACTTTCGATTCTACAAAAAAATGTGTTTCTCCACCAATAATCGATGAAATTCATTGAAACTTGGTGGAAGCTGGTTTTTTGGGGCGCTGAATTTATTTTTTACATAAGTTTTTCAAAATTCTCAAATCATATATGGCCGCCATAGTTTTTCGTTCAGATTTCTTCATTGCGCCTATTTTTCAAACTCAAAAAAAGGATTTTTGGAAACTTCAAAAGTAAAACAAAATGCAAAAAAAGGGTCAAAAATTTTTGAACTAAACACTGTAGCACATCAATCGAAAGATCTTTAAAATACGCATCTTTTGGTGCAAAGTTCACGTCAATATCTCTTTTCGTTCAAAAGTTATGGAGCATTGGAGGTTTTTACTTTGACCCCCTGCATTCCCGCTCCCAGTTGACCAAATTCAAAAAACTGCAGATATTCTGAAAGATGATGCTTAGCTCTATCATCCCTGAAAGTTTCATCAATTTTTGAGGGGGGGAACTCCTAATGGTAGCTGGATGGACCCCTTTTCATCAAAACAAATACCATTAATTGAGCCTGTCTCGTCCTCTAAAAAAAAAAATACAAAAACCATAACTTCGCTTACACTTTCGAACAGGCGTTAATGTTGTAACAATTCCCGAAACTAAAAAATTTAAAAAAATACTGATCTAATTTGTTTATTTTAATGAGATCCATTTTCAACCCATAAAAGATTGAATGTTAAAAAATTTCGCTTAAAAAAAAAAAAAAAAAAAAAAAAAAAAAAAAAAAAAAATTTATCAGCTGATCAAATAAAGGCAAAGAAATGACTACTTCATTCCGCGCTCTCTAGCGGGGTTTTTCTTGAAGCTTTACTTTTGTGAGAAGGTATCCTATAAGTAAAACCATGATCTGTATCGGTTTTATTTCGCGCCTTCTATTCGAAAATATCAGCTGACTCTAGACATTCACAGAGAAAGATTATCAAATTAGTGAACAGGTGAGCCGCAGTGCAGCCAATGCAGCCAAACAATCACCGGCTGCAAAACAATAATAAATACAAAAAAAAAAATCACACAACGACTCGTTATCGGCCACCCGTACGAAAAAACCCCCAATGTACTTTAAAATCAATTATATTTCAATAAACGTAATAAAATAACACAAAAAAAATGTCCAACATAACAAATCAATCATAAAAACAAACAAAAATTTATTCATCGTAAAACCAACACAGCAGAGTAAAATTACAAAAAGTTGGCAACATAAAACGCAAAAAATTACCTCACCGCACTCCACTTACCCTCAAAAGTGGTGAGTCCGTCGTTTAATTGGAATTATAAAAAACTAAAGCATTAAAATGAATCCAACTATTTTTGCTGCAAACTTTAGAAGGTACGATTTCATAATTGTACCATTGCAATCCTCAAAACGCAACAGACACGACAGGAAAAAAACACAAAATTCAAAAACAGCCGATTTTCAACTTTAGGCCACTCAGCATAGGAATACACGTGGAAAGCATAGGCTGCCTTATTACATTGTATACATTGTATTATATTGTTAGCAGCAAAACGATCGGAATAAGCGTGCCATGTTCCATGGGCACGCTTAATAGAAGTAAAGTATTTTGTGTGTTAAACGCACTCTCTCCCCCTCTCTCTCACCTCCCGAAAATCTCTCATGTTATATTCTTAGTTTTTTAAATTTTTCTTTTTTTAAGGTAATCTCCAAAAAAATTTCCATACAGCTGTACCGACTTTTCCGTCCTAACTTATTTTGTTAATTCTACGTTAGTATATTCAATTTGTCTATTTGTATGTATAGTTTCCCTCATGCATTTAATTTTTTTTTTTTTTTTTTTTTTTTTTTTTTTTTTGCAAATTATGTTTAAAGACTGAAATTAAATGATTGTTATCATTATCATTATCATAATCATACCCTGTTGTGTTTTCAGATTTCAACCAATGGAATCATTAGTGAAAATCAAAATTCCATCGTAAAGTCGACGGTATCCCAAAACCATCACTTATCAGAGTATTTTCGTGGATGGTCGCACTGTTGACCTCGACCGTGTGGCGTGTAATCTTTTCTTCCTTTTTTTCCTTTTAAGACCCACAAAACAACAGCTCTGGGTGCACTCCGGTGCAGTGACCATTGTTCGCGGCTATCTGCCTACTTTTTTGAAACTTTGTTTAACAAAGACCCGCACTGAAAACACCTCTCTCTCTCTCTCTCTCTCTCTCTCTCTCTCTCCCCTCTCTCTCTCTCTCTCTCTCTCTTCCTCTCTCTCTCTCTCCCCCCCCACGTCCCACCGCAATTCTTTTTGCCTTGAGACCATGGTTATTTTAAATGATTATTTTACGACGACGCAACGGATGGCAAACCGTTTCTGATGCATGATCATAGGTTTATTCATAGGCGGGTACAGGAATTTGTCAGTCTCTCTCTCCTCCCATTTGAATACGTGCGTTAGAAAATAACGGGGGAAAGGGGGCTAAAGTCATGTAAACCCACCCCTCTCCTATTTTTTTCTAACACATGTGTTCTAACGGCCGCAGAAATAAGGAAGACAAATTCAAGTATCCCCCCAAGAGCAAGATAGCGAAGATGATGATCCACAGCGTTTGTCAGTTTTCAAAACCAAGAAAAATGTGAATAAAACCTTGTTCAAAAGATAGGTATAAAGTAACTGAAAAAGGGTATAACTAATGTAAGAAAAACGATGAAAGGTTTCGGCTCGTGATAATCTTTTTATTCCAACGGAAAAATTTTTGAGAGGGGTTTCAAAATTTTACTTCCCAGGGAGCCACTGCAGGGAAATTTTTTAAGATGTCAAAAGGGCTATCCCCCCCTTTCCCTTTTTTTTCGAAGACTTTTTAAGCTTTAATGTTTAGTTTCGTTTTTATTTCTACGATGGTTTTGAGCCCGACAGCAAATTAATCTATTGGGAACTTTAAAGGATCATAACTTTTAAACAAATATTCCGATTCCAATTTGATTGTCTCTTTCAAATAATGCGCAACATATTGAGGGGGGGCAATTTGAAATTTTGAACATGTCTTCCTGAAGGGAAGCTCCCGGCTCCCTGGGCCGGGGTTCGAAATTAAGAAATCCTCCTCAAAAAATGTCCTCGTCAAAATAAGACAGCATGCCATACACCGGAAATTTTTTAAACTTCTTTGTTCAAATGTAATACACATTTTTCAGTTACTTTATGCTCACCCTGCACTCGCACATTCTCGAGATAATAAAGCTTTAATCAGAGTAACACGATTGACTCCGAAACTGGTAAATTTCGGGTTAAGCTGCCTTCAGTCCCTTTCGTTTAGTTTCGGGGTTTTTCCCCCTTTTTTCAGAATTTTTTTACCATGAGCCGCTACTTCTACCGCAAAGAAGTATTCCCGAATAAAATCCGTATTTTGCCTAGCCATCGCGATGACGATTTTTAATATTATTTTCCCTGGTAAAAAAAAAACCCCAGAGAACCTCAGAAAATCCTGAGGGTTTCTGAGGTTTTCTGAGGGCACCCACAGAATCTTTGAGGGCACCCACAGAGCACTTGAGGGCGACCACAGAGCGCTTGTGGGCGACCACAGAGCACCTTGAGGGCGACCACAGAGCACCTTGAGGGCGACCTCAGAGCGCTTCAGGGCGACCACAGAGCGCCTTGAGGGTGACCGCAGAACGCTTGAGGGCGCCCACAGAGCATCCCGAATCTTTTGAGGGGCCCTTACAACTTTAGAAATTCTGATCAGAAATCTTCGAGGGTGAGCTTCAATCATTTTGAAGACGAACGAAACCAGTGGCACCATTTGGGGGATGGCAGGGGGGCAATTGCCCCCCAAGGATTTTCAATGTGGCCGAAAAATCAAGTCAAAGATTTTTTTTTGAATATGCACGGCAAAAAAAAAAAAAAAAAGGTCATCCAAATTTTTGGAGGGCCTCCCCTCCCCCCCTCCCCCAAGGAAAATCTGAAATGGCGCCCCTGACCGGAATAACATTTTTACAGGACAGCAAACTCGCACTCAGACTTTCAAATCTTAAATGTTTTAGAGGTTATTTTCAATATAGTAACTCGTGCGTTTCGGCAACATTTTTTTATCCCATATCATATGATTCTATGAAAAACAATCGATTGCTTACCATGTATTCAAATGGAGGTAAAACATTTTTGCCACACATGGCACAAAGCCACCAATGGTTAAGTAATTAATAATATAAAAAAAAATTAAAAAAAAAAAAAAAAAAAAAAAAAAAAAAAAAAAAAAAAAAAAAAAGGGTTTTTTTCCCTGTTTTTGCTTGAGCATCTTCTTTAGAGCCTATAAGTCAGGAAAAAACCAAAAAATAATTTTTTCATCGGCTGCATCCATTTTGGCACAAAGAGAGGTAAAAGTTCAAGATCAAACAAATTCCTGATTAAACCAATGCATTGAGCTAGAAATTCTCATATTATTAGATATACATATTATTATTATTTTCTTTTTTAAAACAATTAAAACCTATTGTTGTTAAAAATCTAATAAATAATTTTTGAGGTTAATGTTATTGCACTGAACAAGTAATTCATATACTAAAGTCAGGGCCCTTACTCATTAGAAGGTTAAAACAAATTAAATTATCTACAACAAACGAAATTTTTCTAAGTCCCATTATAAAAACCTTACCTGCAAAAAAAATACCTAGGCCCTCAAAAAAGTCTGAGCGTGATTTGAAAATAAGGGCTCCAAGGGCATCCTCAGAAATCTTGAGGGAATGCCCTCAAAAGTTTCTGAGGGCGCCCTCAGAGAATCCTGAGGGCACCCGCAACATTATTATATTGAGAAATTCTCGCCCATCCGTCATCGCGGGCAGAGTAGCCTAGTGGTAAAGTGCTGGACCATCAATCGGGAGGTCGTGGGTTCGAACCCCACCACGGGCAAAGTTTCTGTGCGGACTCCAACTTCTCCGGCTTGACAAACGGTGTAAAGTACATAGCCTTCGTGTTAGGAACAAGAATTTCTACAGAAAACTCGACTAGGCTTTCCTAAATTTAGTTTTTTAGTTACACAGAAATACTTGATGGCCTGACCTCAGGACCTCAGGACCTCAGAAGTCTGAAGGTAATTGGAACATGAGGTCCTGAGGGCACCCTCAGAAATTCCTGAGGGTGCCCACAGAAATTCCTGAGGGTGCCCTCAGAAATCCTGTGGGTGCCCTCCGAAATCCTGTGGGTGCCCTCAGGACCTCTTGTTCCAATTACCCTCAGACATCTCTGAGGTCCTGAGGTTTTTTTTTACCAGGGTTACGTAAATATATGTTTTGTCGTATTTTAATTCTGTTTGTGCGCTCAAAATGTGCTCACTTTGATTCTGTTTTTGGTCCACTATGAGCTTTAAATATGTACGTTCGAACAGCAATTTCCGAATTTCTTCGATGGAAAGTTTCGGCGTTTGATAGTCTTGCGGTTCAACATCTCCTGAGGTTCCCTACCGCGATGACCCCCAAAATGTCGAAACTTGCTATCGAAGTAATTCGGAAATTGCCGTTTAAACCACTATCAAGCTCACTGTGAACCAAAAATAGAATCAAAACGAGCACATTTTGAGCGAGCAGCAGAATTATAAAACGATAAAACACATTTACGGAAAAAAATAATCAAAATCGTCATCGCGATGGCAAAACAAAATATGGCTGAAATTCCCAGGTAAAGGAGGAAAAATAATCCACGGGGAAGACTCCCGAGGGAAATAGCGGAATGGGTCTGACCGGATATAATTTCAAACCTCGACTCGGACCATTTTTTCGTTGAAGTTTTAGGTTCCGGTCCTTTCCTTCACAATTTTCTGGCCGTACCACCTCTGAGAGGCCCAATTCAAATAACCACGTAATACCACTCTAGGAAAGCGCGCGAAAGGGGAATATTTACGGATACGCGGAAGGGTCCAGGGCGAAAAGCGCGTGGAACAGGTGAAAGGCGTACGAGAATCGTGCAGACATAAAGTGTTAGCATTTTTTTTTTTCATGCTTTGCGAGTTTTCCTGTTTTAGGGAAAGAAAAACGTTATAAAAAATGCTTGAAACTATTCAAAGTAAAATCCGAGCGACCGTTTCGTATCACAAGACTTGCCAATCATCCCTACGCTACGTCTCACCTGAACTGTAAATGTGGCAACATCGATGAAACGTCGTGATATTTTCATTCGGCTTCGAATCAACTCATCTGTGAAGGTATGATGTAATAAACATCTACCCCACTCCCACTCCTCCATCGCGTCGACCACCCCCCCCCCCGCCCCCCTCCACACCCAACCAGTCTCCACCTCTTTGCCGATAATGAAATATACTTTCAATTAACCGCTCTGATTTATATGGTCCCAAACGCCATGACTCATTCCTTTTCCTATTTTCTTTTCATCTTCTTCTTCTTCATTCTTTAAAGATTGATTTACTTCCCGTCTTAAACAACGTCGATTTATCACTGCAATTTATATTATTTTCTCTATTTTTTTCTTAAAAAAAAAAAAAAAAAAAAAAAAAAAAAAAAAAAAACACTATTCCTCTTCTTCTTCATGAAATGATTCGGCTCCTTTTTGATCCGGTCAACTTTCGACCCCAGCTGTTACAGATAAGTGTGTACATAACAGTCATGAAAATTATCGCTGTCCACAATACAAAGTGCATGTGGTCATTTTCACTCTATCAACAGATGGTATCTAAAGGTATCAGAAGGTGGTTCCAGCTTCGGTTTGCGGTTTAGAAAAATCGCGGTTCGGAGATGTTTTCGGAACAAGTTCCTGACCCCCCCCCCAAACTCACCCACGAAAATGTAACCAACTTTTCTTACGTCCTATTTATTAGCACAGAATAGTACAATCAGAACGGAGCCAATAGAGCCAATGGAAGCAAGTTTGGAATTTAATGGCACTAATAGGCAACGCTGTGGTTCTATATCCCAACATGGCGGACGTGTGTGATTTGTGTATAAACTCATTTATTTCTGTAAATTCTGGAAAGAAATCTTAGTTTCCGACCTCACATTCTACTGGCATTTCAAAATGAAAATTTCGCGGATCGTGTCCTACATCTTTTTTTTTGCGCGCGAATCCAGATGTAAACATCCCATATCCCAACATGACGGACGCGGAATGAATCTGCTTCACAGTCCGACAGAGTTTCCGTTCTGATTGTATTATTCTGAGCTATTATAGTCCACTGCGAAGGTGACTATCACTTAGACGACTCCTAGAAATACCTATCTTTAGGCGAGAGAAATCTGGGAGCTTTTAGGGGAGCTGGGGAGAAAAAAATTAAAAGAATGTGTGGGAGGGGGAGGGAGAGGGATAAACCTCTTCTGGATACGGCTCCGTAAAATAAACAGTAATGAATCGACGACACTTACATTGAACGTGAAGAGTTAGTCCGTCTTCAAGGTAATTAGTAGATAACGCAGCGTTTTCCGCTCTACACGACAGGTACTGGCCAGAATTTGATTTGTTCGCTGAGAAAAAAAGCGTGCTTATCGTTGTGTTCCCGTAACCCGACGTCTGTAACAAAATACAAATAAAAATGAACGCAAAATATTAGTAAGATATTCGGACATGTATCTGATGTGTTACAGTCTTCAGAAAATTACAATAATCATCAATAACATCATAAAGATTCCTGTTGTAGTCATTTATAAAGAATGAATATGAACTGCTTCCGATGTGAAAAAATATTTTTCAAGTTCATTCAACTGTCGTTTTCACATTGGATGTATTAAATCATTGAGATTCAGGGCTGCCGTTTTGCGCATAATCCATGACATTTTTCTATTCACCGATGATTCCACCGTTGAGAAAAGATTACACAGTTCAGTTCAGTGTGTGACTGTAATGCACGAAAATACTCTGATCTGTAATCCTTCCTTAATCGGTGGAAACTCCGTTGATTAATTAAAATATCCGCAAGTTTTTTAAAGTCATCGACGACTCCACCGGTTGAAAAAAGATTACAGATGCGAGTATTTTAGTTTATTATAGTCATGCACTGAATTGAACTGTGTAATCTTTTCTCAACCGGTGGAATTCATCGGTGAATTGAAAAATAGCATTGATTATACGCAAAACGTCAGCCCTGTTGAGATTAGTCTCCCCTAGAGTCCCTTGATGGAAATATTGTAGAGGGAGTACCGACAAGACGGTTTTATACAATCGAGAGGAGTCGATCGCCTGAACAAAATCGAAGGTGAAGTTCGACAGTGGACCAGTTCGGTGGACAAACGGATTTGTCGGCATTGCGGTCCGGCGTGTCGAGCCTTTGATTTCGTCGACTCCTGCTTGCCTCCGTGAAAGCCTGAAATCAACTACCAATCACAACTCGTTGAACTCTTGTCGGTCCACCCTCTACAATATTTCCACCAAGGGACTCTGGTCTCCCCGAGAGAAGGAAGGCGGCAGAGATTTTGAATGAGTAAAGCATCCGAGCGCCTTCATTTTACAGTGTATGCAAAACCGGTACAGTCATGTAGGAATAGTTAACTACGCCGCGCCGCGCGCCATAATCAGCAACAATTCATTTTCCTCGACTCAACGACACTACGCACAGTGTGTCCTACGGCGGCAAAAAATACCTGAACCAAAGTCGTACTACTCGAACTTTTTTAGGGTTTTTACATTCCTTAGGGACCGGAGCATCCTGTACAAGCCGTAAAAACTCCTATGTTACCATATTTTCGCCAGAATAAATGCATATAGTTCGACTCTTCGAAAAATGGCAAAAATCGACTTTCCTTCAAAGATCGAATGTTGGCCATTTTGTTAAATAAAAAGTGAAATATAAGACAATCTGAGTATTGTAAGTCACTTTTCATACGGTTAGCTTGAATTTGAGGCACTTACGATTTTTTCAAAACTTTTGTGGGGGGGGATAATAGGGCCTAAACATAGCTCTCCAGAATGATGAAATGTCAATGTTTGGAAAGGCCTATAAAAAAAGCTCCGCGAGACTCCACGCTCGGAATGCAATTTCTGAATAGGCAATAGCCCTGAAAGAACGTCCTTAAAATTTCGTTGACCCATTCTGACCCATTTGGCCGCTATGTAATTTTTTCGATCGAGCGGACCGGTACCAAACGGCGAGCTGCCTCGCCAATTTCGCATCCGAGAAAGTATTAGCTCAGGTAGAATTCCAGAATTCACCTGAGCATTGCATCGGTGCATTAAAGATTATGCATAGCGATCATTTCCAACATATAAACCCATACTGC